>MU868607.1:4168-20835 GCA_036418205.1 Ostertagia ostertagi
TCGTTTCGCAGATTTGGAGACCAGATTCGAGATTATCGTCCAAAAATACATTTAGAGGTGTATGTCTCGTCACAAATGGCCACTTGACAGGGTAATCTATTTCTTGTTAGAATGACGCACACACATGCACTCATTCGCCGCAGTTGCGACGTCACGGCCACGACAAGTAGCGCGGGGATCCGGACAATTTTGTTGGCATACACCCGCAGCCGACCAACCTACTACAGTATCTCCCATTTTGGAAGACGAGAAGAGCGTCGAGTACAGACCACACACCACAAGCCACCACGGCAGAGAAAAAAGTGGCTTTTTTTCAAAGCCGTCCGTCATTTGTGGTGTGTGGTCCGCACTCAAACGTTCGGCACTATTCAACAACTATTACGACCCCAAAAACTCAAAATTTTATTTTTCGTCGAAACTTCGCCTATAGGGGTAATTCGGTGCCCTGATCACGAAAATGAGGTTCATTTTTGGCGCTGGCGCCATTTGGCGCCAAGGGTGTTTTCACCAAATTCGCTGTAAACTTGCACATAGGGGTTATTTGGGGTCCTGATCACGAATATAACATTCATTTTTCCCTCCAGCGCCTGTGCGCGCCTGTTTTCCGCTCGTCTGCGCCCTCTCACTGATCACCTCGCGATCGGGACTAAGCCTTTGAGGAGGAGAGTGCTCCGAAGTGAATAACACTTATCCTGTGATCTTATACGCTTTAACGTTTGCCACATGTTGACTGGTTCACCCACCCCGGAGTCCTCCCTCCTTCTAGGCTCAGTCCTAGGTATTATGTACAAGTGAGAGGACCCAGGAGAATGGAAAATGTGCGTTGAACGGTGGAAATGCTAAAAACGAATGACATATCCGTAATCAGGACCCTAAATAACCCCTATGTGCAAGTTTACAGCGAATTTGGTGAAAACACCCTTGGCGCCGCCAATTGGCGCCAAATGGCGCCAGCGCCAAAAATGAACCTCATTTTCGTGATCAGGGCACCGAATTACCCCTATAGGCGAAGTTTCGACGAAAAATAAAATTTTGAGTTTTTGGGGTCGTAATAGTTGAATAGTGCCCAACTCTTCTCGGCTTCCCGAAATAAGAGGAAAAATCTGACTTAGAAGTTGGGCACGATGAGCACCCGAACTGAGCGTACATTATGATGTTGCCGCCGCAGTCACGTACAATGTGCGACGCAATGACGCGCTGAAGCGTGTGCTCGCCTCCCTCTTCTCGTTTTCTCTCCTTTCAACGAGGAGAGTATGCGAGTAAACTCGCCAACTATGCTGAGCGCCGTTCATGTAGGAGGTGATGGCACGTAGTCCATTCTCGGATTGCTGCCTCGGAAGCTGTGGTAGCCTCATTGGTCGCATAACCATACGACAGGTGCCCCGAAAAGCGCGTCCAATACGTCGCGCATTGTACGTGACTGTGGCAGGATCATCGTAATTTACGCTCAGTTCGAGTGCTCACTGTGTGCAAACGATTCAAGCCGGTAAATCCTTCCATAGCTATTTCACTATATTTCAATCAATCGGCTACGCTTATTTTCACTCAGGGCACCGAAACAACTACTACAAGGACTATTACTGTTATTTTATTCACAGATTAGTCCCCCGTCAACCGCCGGGACCTTCCTTTCCTGCGCAAGCTTTCTATCCTCCGCTATGGTCCCTTCCTCCTGTGACACCAACACCTCCTGGAAGTGACGCGTATGCAACACAATGGTGTTTCATACAGTAGAAGGGACACAATCATGATATGACGGTAGATTTTTCGCTTCCCTTCCTCATCCTCCCTTCCTCTCTCCACTGCCCTCCAGCTGCCACTGCAGCACCATGTGGAATGAACGGAAGTGTGCTAAGCAGGTGTTTATATAGCCCTAAGAGTGTTATCACAACTATCCTGCTACAAAACATTGATATCTCAAATCCTGTAAGCTACCCGATTTGTTAGCGGTTTGTTTATCCCATGAGCTTCCTTCTCACTCACTTCATTTTGCGGACGGACACACATACATACATACACACACACACACACACACATACAGATACACAAACCGACACACAAAGTTAGCGCTTTATAAAATAGAAGGATTTATACCAACTTCTATTATGTAATGCGACAGGGTTACCCCCCCAATTTATCCGATATAGAGGTCGGAACGGTGGTAATTGATATGCGCTACCCACGCGGATACACTGCAACCTCATAGAACAGCCTTCACGCATCTGACCGTTCCATCAGCGTGTTAGTGTCGGATGAAAATACTGAATATGTCTAGGCAATATCACTTTTTCAGTTTAAGCTGCACCTCCATCTGGAGCGGTCAGAAATGGTGAAGCGATAACAGGAGTGAATGAACAGAAGACCGGTTTTCCACCGTGATTGCAATTTCTGCCGAATTTGTCGCAGGACGGCAGCATTGTTAAGCTCAGCTTGAAGGGAAGAATAAGCATCGAGGGACAATACGGTGCAAGGTTGCATAGATGCTGCATCCTGGGGATCTGATTAACGAAATGAACACGGGGGTCAACTACAGAGTTGTAGCAAGAGGTCACTTCGTGCCATGTTACTATGCTTCAAGACACCCGTACAAACCGATGACAATCGAGGGAGAAGCGGTTCGACATCGCACGTGTTTTAGGGATCCAGAAGTGGTAGCGCTCTGGGCGCAGAACTATGCAGTTGTGTGAGACACCTTGGCCGTGCTGTCACGTATCACCTGTATCACCTGTCGTCCCGTTGATCGTCGATTTGCTCGAGCGGGCGCCAGCAACGTCTCCATTCGTCCCTGTCGCGTGCTAGGAGTGGTCCAGTGGATCCTCCTTGCTCGAGGGACACGAAGTCCATCATTCCTTTCGTTCAGAGCTTTCGTGAAGAAGTTGACCATCGGGCCGGCGCTCAGCATGCTTCGTCACGATAAGTAGTGCATTTGTTTAGGTATACCGACTGTACACTCGAGTCCAGAGGGGAACTAATACCGAGATATTCCTGCTTTGATCTACGTTTCACAGATTTTTGGCAAGTTGCTAGCTAAGAACTTACTTTATGTACAGCAGTGTTCGTGCTCTTCCTTCGAATACGGTCCATACCATTACTCGCGGGAGAAAGTGACGAAAATGAACCTCACCCATTCACTCGAAAGGCACGATCTTTATCAAGCCTTATCCAGTATTTTGTTTTATCTCATTTTAAGTGCTATTCTACCGAAGGCATGAGGGCCTGTTCATACTTTGAGAATTCGGCGAAGATGCGAAGATGCGATGATGCGACCGAGCGATTCTATCAAATGATGTGCGTGCATATTGATTGACTTGACTCCGCCCATAGCGTAACTTGCGAGAGCGCGTCTGGATTGCAGCGATCGCGCGAGGCGAAGATGCGAAGAAGCGACCAGCGTGGAAGGATAAGATACGCGTCGACAGATAAGATGCAAGTCTATGAATGAATCACTGATCTTATCCATTTATTGACATGTCGCCGTTAAAGTATTCTATTTTAGATAATCTTCTCTATCTGCGTTGTTTTACCTCGGAAATTCTTTAAACATATAAAAAATAGAAATTTTCAGCGCATTTTTGAGAGGTGCGCTGTACTAGTGTTAATCTTCTGCTCAGGCATGAAAATAGTTGAGTTTAATATGACATGGATCGCATTAACGAGGGAGCATGAGCATGCATATAAACATGAGTACACTTGAAATCTTTAATAATACACGTGGTCCACATCAATGAAACGTTAGCTTCATTACCTGTCCTAACATGAACAAAGCGATCTGATTCTGCATAAGTGGGAACAATCACAACGAAAACAACAAAATAGTGGCTGCGGCAGGGGCCAAACAAATCAACAACTCGAATCAAACGAAAGATCGTTGACTGATTGATTAATTAGGATTGATTGATTCCTGACGCGTCGCGGCGCGTGCGTCTCTTGTGCGAACGTGCTACCAATCGCCTCTTCGCATCTTCGCATAATAGCCGATTCTCAAAGTATGAACGGGGCCTGAACTTCGCATTTAACTCAGACGAAAAACGTCACTGCAGTTGATCAGTCGCGTCCATACAGAAATGTTCATATTTGTGCTCATATAAAACGCTAAATTAGCTCAGTGAGTACTTCACACTCGTCGCTATTACCGGTGCTTCAATAATAAAGTACCTCGAAGGTGAGGGAGAAGGTAAGGGGGTGGAGTGAGGAGTTATGAAAAGTAATGCGTGAAATCCTCATGATGTAATTTCGCATTTGATCTGGTGGACGGAGCGGGGGGGTGTTGGTGGACGGAGGGGGTGTAAGGGCTGGGAGAGCATCGAGCTCAGCGCGAGAGTATGGAAATGGTGAATCGCTCTGGATGTTGCTGGATATCAAGCGCACGGCGAAAACGATTGCGACCAATGCCATGCTCTACAAGTCGCTACTCGAAAGGGCGTCGAGGTTGCTGTGCAGCATACCGATGTCTGCACCCTCTCGTACGACGTGCTCTCTCGCATATTCGCCCTTCCTCACCGTGCGGGTGCCTCTCCGTAACGATCACCCTCACAATAAAAGGGATCAACTTCTGTGTCTTAGACGCGTAGACAGTTCCTCTTTGCACCTCTTTTCCATTTGCGCTGACAGACCATCAATACGATAGGAGGCAGTGCCCTCAAAAGCCTGAAAAAATACTTTGTACCCGTGACCAGTATTCTCTCCAGGTACGTATATCAGAACCGAGATGAATGTACGTGGGCGACTTTCCCCTATCACTCCCCTTCACCAGCCAGTTTTGTTAATGGACCGGACGGGCAGACGTGCAGTCATGTACTCCGCCAACATATTTATCTGGCGAGCCGGGAAGTCTGTACTGCAGACTTTACGACATAAGTGACGACGATTTCTTTCATTAAGAAAGAAAAACCATTATAAACAAAATAATTGATACGGTTCGTTTCGCTCCTTCCTCAGACGAACCTTATTATTTCGTCAATCCCCGGAGCTCATCAGTGAGTTGGGATTGGCGAAATAAAGACACAGGGGAAAGACGAATAAACCTTGATGTGACGTACTTAACTCTGAGAATTAATAGTTTGTAGTGATAACTGGTAACTGTATGATATGCGTAAATAGTGACAATTGAAGAATACTGCTGCAACCGGCTAATCAGTTTCTTTGTAGAAAAATAGCACATTTTATGGAGTACGTCGTAAGTTGTGTTGTGAAGTCTGTAGTAAACACGCACCTGACTGCTAAATGCTAAGAGTACTTACCGACGGGTCGATTCAGCAATTTTGAGGCTCGTTAGTTATAGAGTGGTTCGTGTTCCCCTCATAGAGAAGGAGGAAGAGATTTGTTCCCTCTATTCTATTTTCTTTCTGATTTCAATTGATGACAGCCTTTTCCGTCAGAAGGTAAAGAGCTTCAGGTACAACTTCATGAATGTTCCAACGAGCAATGATGCATGATAGAAGAAATCTATAAAGCTGAGCAAGCCATGAGAAGCAGTTGAATAAGAGAACTATTTCTCAGCGCCCATTACACATCTAGTGTTGGTGGATGTTGGTGCTGTGCAATGACGAGGTTTCGATGGACGACTCTTGTCCTTTTCGATCGGCAGGAATTCTTGATCCTCTTCAGCTAACTGCAGGTGCTGTAAGAATCTTTTTTGTACAAAATTTGCTGACTAAAACAACAGATTGAACTAGAGACTTTTTTGTCAACAAAGAAAAAAAAAAATAACACAAAAAGAAACAAAGAGCTAGCTAATAACTTCACTTCTTTCTCGATAGACTGCAGTGTTTCATGTTGATTCTTCGTATTCGGAAGCCTCGAAAGATTGCTTCGGCTGAATGTTCCCTGTTCGGCTGGTTGCGAATGCGGGATTTCTGGCGGTCCTGAAAAAGGAACCGATATTAGCTCCCAGCAGTTGCGTCCAAATTAGCCAATACGGTTTCATGCACATTCTATTCCTTGAATGCCCGCTCTTTCGTCCGTGTCGCGGTTCGCGACTGTGGTCCCGGGCGCACCGCGCGCTTGGGGCACTGCTGTGCAGCAGGCGCCGTGGCGTTGCATGCACCGACTATAGGGGCATGCTCCGCCTCCGGTCCCGCC
This sequence comes from Ostertagia ostertagi, assembly GCA_036418205.1. NCBI lineage: Eukaryota > Metazoa > Nematoda > Chromadorea > Rhabditida > Trichostrongylidae > Ostertagia > Ostertagia ostertagi. The sequence goes on from MU868607.1 coordinate 10,250, forward strand.
TCCAGCCGGGACTACTTAAGCGAGCCGCCTCTGCCAGTCGGCGCACTTCGCTCCCTCCGGGAGGAGCGTTGTGCCGGGCAACGCGAGGAAGCTGGACGGCTCGGAGTGCCACTGGCACTCGGCAGTATGGTCCGGCATACTGTCCCGTCCTGTCGGAGCGCTGGCAAGCCAGCGTCCGCTACACCGGATGGACGCTGCCGGCTGCAGGCGCCAGCAGTGCGCCACTTACCGCCGACGACCCGATGGATGGACGACGCGATGGCTTGGTACCTCCAAGCCCGGCAGAAGGATGAAGAAGATAGGGTCGTCAACTTGTTGCCGCCAATATCCGCCAATAAATGTGAGTATGTTTAATTGTAGTTGTTGTAGTAGGGTTGTAGTTTGGGGAGCGCCAGGGCAGGGGCCCGACTAAGGCGCAGTAGTTGTTGTGTGCTGCTGTTGCAGCGGGGTTGTAGCCGGGGCAGGGGAACCCTCGGCTCCAGAGCTGGGAAAGCCTGGGGCCGACGGGCTACCGCGGGAATGTATGCTATTTGTTGTCAAACCCCTTCCTGGGTTAGGAACCCGTGATGCCCCGGGGAGCGGAGGCCATGCTGGGAGGGAAACCAGCGTGGTCCCCGGGAAGGACCCGTAGGATGACGTGTGCCTGGGAAAGGCCGCGAGGGCCCCGAACCACCTCGATGCGTCGTGTTGGAGGGTTAGGAGGGCGAACCGCTCCCGAACCACGACATGACCCATCTAATGGTGAGACACCTCCAGGTGGGCTGTCTCAGCGAGCCTATTACAGCGTTTTGCACGAAATTACATGGCACTTACTCCAGCTGTTTATCTGACACGCAAACCTCGCACCATCCATAGCCTTCGCTTTAAAATTGAAACAAATTGGAAAAAGTGCCACGGTGTCTGCGTCTCTATCTCTTGCCTCTATATTACACTTCGCCCCTTAGGACGTCAGAATCTCTCGCTTGACCACACAATTTCTTTGATAAAACTCGTCGCGAATGCTCGAATACACTGTGCATTTCTCTCTAGGTCTCTCCTCGTTTGTACCGGCCACATCCTGCGGCCACATCCCGCTGCTCATTGCAGAATTTGCATCTCTAACCCCTCAGATAAAGCAGAAAAGTATCTCAGGTCATCCCCAGCTTTTTCAAAACCGTTTTTTTGCGGAAACCACTGAGTCTCATTGAAAAAGAGGCAAGTAGTCTCCTGTTTAATCTACAGTCTTAGTCAGCAAATTTTGTACAAAAAAGATTCTTACAGCACCTGCAGTTAGCTGAAGAGGATCAAGAATTCCTGCCGATCGAAAAGGACAAGAGTCGTCTATCGAAACCTCGTCATTGACAGCACCAACATCCACCAACACTAGATGAATAATGGGCGCTGAGAATAACTCTCTTACTCAACTGCTTCTCATGGCTTGCTCAGCTTTGTAGAATGCTTCTACCGTTGCTTCATTGCTAGTTGGAACATATATGAAGTTGTATATGAAGCTTCTTACCTTCTGAAGGCAAAAATTGTCATCAAATGAAAATAGAAAGAAACCAGGAAGGAAAAAAAATTTCCGGGTCTATTCCAGTTAGGGGGCATCATGATGCAGTTTCTCGGCGAACTAGTGTGAACTCGAACATTCCAGCTTTTCACGCATGTCAAGTGACTGCCCTCACCCCCCACCCCCTAGACTGGCTACACTCCCCTGGCTCGGAGTTACCCTAGCTTTCTGGAAAAACTGCATCATGATGCCCCCTAACTGGAATAGACCCAAATTTCTTGCTCCTTCTCTGTGAGAGGAATACGAGACCACTTTATAACTTACTAGCCTCAAAATTCGTGAATCGACCCGTCGGTAAGTACTCTTAGTATTTAGCAGTCAGGTGCGTGTTTACTACAGACTTCACAACACAACTTACGACGTACTCCATAAAATGTGCTATTTTTCTACAAAGAAACTGATTAGCCGGTTGCAGCAGTATTCTTCAATTGTCACTATTTACGCATATCATACAGTTACCAGTTATCACTACAAAGTATTAATTCTCAGAGTTCTGCACGTCATATCAAGGTTTATTCATCGTTTCCCCTGTGTTTTTATTTCGTCAATCCCAACTTACTGATGAGCTCCGGATTGACGAACATTTATAAGGTATCACTTATTTTGTTAATTGGTTTTTCTTCTCAAATACAAGGACGTCGTCACTTATGTCGTAAAGTCTGCAGTACAGACTTCCCGGCTCGCCAGATAAATATGTTGGCGGAGTACATGACTGCACGTCTGCCCGTCCGGTCCATTAACAAAACTGGCTGGTGAAGGGGAGTGATAGGGGAAAGTCGCCCACATTGAATTCAATTGTATTTTGTATACAACTGACGATACTGGTCGCAGTCCCAAAGATTTTCAGCTTGAGCAACGGCTCCTATCGTATTGTTTGTCACGAGCAAATGGAAAAAGGTGCAATGAAAATGTCAATCGGTCCCTAGGACCAGAAATTAATCCCTTATGTAGCGCGATCATTACGGAAGCACCTCACGTGAGAGGGCGAAATGTCGAGAGAGACAACGTCGACGAGATGGCTCCAAAAACATCGCGCAATGCTGCCAGCGGACCTCGACCCTTCGAATACGACTTGTAAACTTGCATGCTATTTGGTCCAATCGTTCGCCGGGTGCCTGATACCACAAACATTCAACGATTCACCATTTCCATACTCTCAGCGCTAAGCTCGATTCTCCAGCCTTCCCACCCGCTCGTCACTCAGATCAAAATTGACCACACTCATCAGGATTTCACGCATAACTTTTTCAACCTCTGGCCCTCCTCCCCCTACCCTCTCCCCTCACACTTCCGGTACTTACATTGAACAGAGTACGGGACGAGTGTGAGTACTCGACACGACTAATTTAAGCGCTTCTATACGACAAATATGAACATTTCTGTATGGACGCGATTGATCAACTGCAGTGACGTTTTTCGTATGGGTAAATGCGAAACCATGCCTTCGGTAAAATAGCATTTGAAATGAGATAAAACAAATTACTGGATAAGAATTGATAAAATCGTGGCTTTTCGAAGTAAGGTGAGGTTCATTTTCGCCACTTTCTCCCGCGAGTAATGGTATGGACCGTATTCGAAGGAAGAGCACGAACACTGCTGTACATAAAGTAAGTTCTCAGCTAGCAACTCGCCAAAAATCTGTGAAACGGAGATCAAACGCAAGAATATCTCGTATAGTTCCCCCTCGACTCGAGGTACAGTCGTATTTCCCAAATCACAATGAACTACTTACGGTGACGAGCATGCTGACGCCGCGTCCATGGCCAACTTTCTGCAACGAAAGATCCAACGAAAAGAATTGAACCTCTTCGTTCCCTCGAGCGAGAGATACCACGGACCACTCACCACACGTCACAGGCACGAATGAGGCGTTGCTGCACTCCTCCATCGAGCAATATCGGCAATCAAACGGAAATACAGTGAATTACGGATAAATCTGACCAAGCACGCCCGAGTTTTCTTCACACAAACTGCATAGTTCCTCGCGCCCCGACGCCTCAAACGCACTTCTGGATCCCTAAAAACACGTGCGATTCGAAACCGCTTCTCCCTCGATTCATCGTTTTGTCGACCAAGAAACTGCAGCACTACAGACTCCACACCCGCCCGAAGACAATAGCAAACAACGTCGCACACATAATATAACTGCTACAACTCTGTATTGAACCTCTCGTGTTGATTCGTACACAGGGCTCATCCAGGATGCCAGCATCTCAAAATGAACCCCCTTGCAACACCCGACGACCATGTCCCTCCGAATAGCCCTTATATAATTTCCATATCAACGACCACGCTTACCACCACTCACCGCACCGTCACTGCCGACCCCCACCAACCCCACACCCCACACCACACCAACCCACCAAACAAAATTCGGCAAAATTGCCATCACAGGGGAAAAAACCGTTCTCTGTTCACTTCACAGTCCTTTATCGCTTCACCATTTCTGACCGCTCCATCCACAATGCGAGGTGCAGCTAAACTAAAAGTTGGGGGGAATTTATAATATTTAGAGCCGCCCACCCCACCCCCACCCCCATAGACATATCTCTCCACCCACAACCCATCTTTCTTCCCACCGACACATACCACACACGCTCGACAGAGACACATCACAACAACGCTCCCGAGACGCCCGCCTCATCTCCATATAGCCACTCATAGCCAACAGCAGTCCATATATACAAACCCACAACCCCCGAGCGTACGCTCTATCAAAATACTACACCCCACACCCGTCTTCCCCACCACCTTAACCTACGAACAACACGACACGCCATACTACCAATAAAACAACCACAGCTATAGAGACCCCAACCGCTCACACACCTAAACTACAATAACCCTAAAGTCTGCTATAATGTTTTCGCATGCCTGATTAAAATAATCGATCCGATTGAAAATAGTAATATTCTATGGAAGATTTCACCTCGCTATGAATCGTTTGCATCCACAAGTGAATCACTCGAACTGAGCAGTTAAATCCATCTCCTGCCACAATTCCACGTACAATGCGCGACGTATGACGCAGCTTTCGGGGGCCACCTGTCGTATGTAGCGACCTAACTGAGCCTACCACATGCATCCGAACCACGCAATCCGCAAACGATACGCTTGTCAACCTCTACATGGAAGGGCTGCTCCAAGCATAGTTGCCGCAGTTTACTCGCACACTCTCCTCGTTAAAGAGAGAAAACGACAAGGAGCCGAAGCACCGCTCAGGCGTCCTTTGCGTGCAACACTTGTAACATGCGGCCGGACCACATCACATACATTACGTCTCATTCGGGACTGCTATACTATCCGTCGCCCAACAAATTCTTTATAAATCAGATTTTCCAGCATACTAATTTCGAACAGCCGAGATGTAACGTTGTCACGATATCAACCTATTACCCCCCAAAACTCAAACTTATTATATTTCGTCGAAACTTATACGCAACTAATAGGGGAATCGAATACAACTCACCCGAAATGAGGTTCATTTTTGGCGTTGGCGCCATTTGGCGTCAATGGCGCCAATTTGGCGCCAACGGTGTTTTCACCAAATTCGCTGTAAACTTGCACATAGGGGTTATTTAGGGTCCTGATTACGGATATGTCATTCGTTTTTAGCATTTCCACCGTTCAACGCACATTTTCCATTCTCCTGGGTCCTCTCACTTGTACATAATACCTAGGACTGAGCCTAGAAGGAGGGAGGACTCCGGGGTGGGTGAACCAGTCAACATGTGGCAAACGTTAAAGCGTATAAGATCACAGGATAAGTGTTATTCACTTCGGAGCACTCTCCTCCTCAAAGGCTTAGTCCCGATCGCGAGGTGATCAGTGAGAGGACGCAGACGAGCGAAAAACATCCAGCGCAGGCGCTCCGAAGGAAAAAGAAATTTAATTCGTGATCAGGACCAAATAACCCCTATGCAAGTTTACAGCGAATTTGGTGAAAACACCCTTGGCGCCAAATTGGCGCCAATTGGCGCCAAATGGCGCCAGCGCCAAAAATGAACCTCATTTTCGTGATCAGGGCACCGAATTACCCCTATAGGCGAAGTTTCGACGAAAAATAAAATTTTGAGTTTTTGGGGTCGTAATAGTTGAATAGTGCCGAAACGTGACTTGCCCACTCACACACAACATAATGACGACAGGCTTCGAAACAAGCCAACTATTCTGTCTGTTGGATTGTGGTGTTGACTGACTCGACGGCTCCTTCTCATCTTCCAAAATGGAATACTGTCTAAGTTGTCGGTCTGCGGTTGTAAACTCCCATAAACAATTGTCCGGATCCCCGCCTACTTTCGTGGCCGTGACGTCGCAACTGCGGCGGCATGTGTGCGTCATACTAACAAGAGAAGAGATACCCTGTCAAGTGGCCATTTGTGACGAGACATACACCTCTAAATGTATTTTGGGACGCTAATCTCGAATCTGGTCTCCAAATCTGCGAAACGATTTTCCGAACATAGTTATGAAGCGAAATAGTGCAGTGCTCCGGCCTGCGCTCGACGAGAGTCGTAAGATCAATTCTCGCGATCTAAACTCTTTTCATGAGAACAATAGTTATAAGCGACCTAGTGCAGTGGCAGTGCCCTGTCCGCGACAAGATCACGAGACCGATTCTCGGGATTTCAACTTGTTGCTTTTCTTCAAACATTTAACACATTGACGACCGCGCGCGTTTTGGCTTTTTTGGCCGTGTGGGACCGGGCCGATTTTGCGAGTGCGACCGCCGCACCTCGGATCCGTGAATTTTTATTGATAACTTTTTAAAGCACCAGTGGTACAAAAACATCTCAGTAACAGTCAATGCGTAGAAGGTAATAGAGTATATAGTGACGAAGTTCCGATTAAAGAACATGTAATGGTAATGAAAAAGGAAATTTTAGTCATTTTATCTGTAGTGGATGCCAAAAGCTCTTTTGATGTGGTTATACCAATAACACATTAACAACATCACTCTAGCATTGTATTTATTTTCACTACCAATCATTCCCACACCGAACCTAGCATGAAACTGTTAATGAACCAAGCCGCCGGTTTCGGTGAGCTTGGAAAACTTCTTCTAAACTGGAGCATATTTGAACAAACAATGACCTATGTCGTTCACAATAATGTTATGTTCTAATCCATAGAAGAGAGACAAACAATTCGGGAAAAAGCTGCGCATGCCCTAGAAAAAGGGATGATAAGGGTGAGACGCGGTAACGCGTCTCAATGTCCAACGAGGTGCGCAAAGTGAGACGCGTTACCGCGTCTCAATGTCGTCAATGTGTTAAGCAACTTTTATCCTGCTAAGTCATCAGGGATTGCCAATCATACAGATGGTAAAAGCTCGCGAAGTGCTTCGAACACTGCGCGTCCATTTGCAAGTGACCGTCTCTGGCACCCGTAGCGCATGCGTCATGCACTTTCTTGTCCAAAGTAAGTGTGACTTTCGTGTTCAGCGCATCAAATTACCCCTTCCGACAACTTTCGGTCCAAATCCAAAAATTTGGATCAAAAGTCGAAAATGTGGGCACAAACGACCGACAGGACAGACACGGCTAAATGACGCGCACAGTGTTCGAAGCTTCTTTGCCAGCTCTTCCCACTTATACGATAGGCAGTCGCTGATTATTTAGCATGCATAGAAGTCCTTTGAACAATGTTTTCAAGAAAAGCAGCTGAGAACTCGCCAAGAAGTTGATCTTACGACCTCTCGCTCGTCGGCTCGGGCCGCTGCCACTGCACTATCTCGCTTCATAACTACGTCCAGAGAATCGTTTCGCAGATTTGGAAAACAGATCCGAGATCAGCGTCCAAAAACACATCTAAGTGGTTTATAACTTGTTACAATGGCCCCTTCGACTGTATACCTTCTCCTTGCAATTTCAAATGATTAAACACACCAAGCTACGTCCTTCACTTATCAGTGTCAATTCAATTGGGCTGATGTTTTCAATTGCTCAGCAGAAAACTTACACCCAACCCTCACCAGCAGCTTTGCTCACACACCAAAGCCTTGAAAATCTCTCAATTTCTCACGCTCGCTAAACACGTCAACAAATGTTTGCGTGGTACCAACACTCATCAAAGTATTGAAAATGTTAAAGGGAACCCATTTCATGTAAACCACTTCTCAGCTTCCCGTACTACCCAGCTTCGCACCCTGCCCATGACACTCGATCACAAAAGGACCTTCTTACGTCCACCGTCAGATGAAGTCAACAGATGAGAAGGAACAGCTTTTCCATAGACGATTCCTTTGAAACAAAACTACCATTTTGAGTGACACCGAAATGCACTATAATGTGGTCAACCAAACGCCTTGTCTTTTGTGGATGCCAATAGTTCTTACGAAGATGGTATGCTGCATGAAGAAGAACATCGCTCATTGTAAAAGGGACTTTTCTCACTCATTTCATTCTATTCTCTTTCAGAAAGGACATGATTGTGCTGCGCCGAACGTTCTTCTGGAGCCTGACAATCACTATGGCCCCTTGCCTAGTGGGCTTAGTAGTGCTCATAACAACATATGCAAACCTGGTAATTCTTATTCACATAATAGAAGTTCGGACGCTCATGTACCAAGGAGTGGGGAGGGGAGGGGGGAATGGGAGACGGGAGTACTTTCAAAACGGGACCGATGGTGGGTGACACCAAGACTATCCTAAGAGGGCAGAAACGCCAAGGAGAGCACAAATCATCGCTCACATCTTCCTACGGAATTCTTTCCTCTTTCTAAGCCTTACGTTAGTCTAAAGCACAGTAATTGACTCACTTATTCGAATATCCCCCCCCCCCTCCAACGACATGAGCGCCAAAGCTCGAGATAGGTCAGTGTAATTTTAACATGAAATCGTTTTAACATTATTCAACAACAATTAATACGGCATAAGCGTTGTTCAACGCATATTTCCCGAGCTAACCGGTAAGGGAACGCAGACGTATGGGAATAAAGGCCAACGTCAAGAATGGATATCATAATAGTAATCAGGGCTCCAAATAATGCCTATACAAAAATTTACAGCGAATTTGCTGGAAATGAGTCATGGCGAACGCCAAGTGGCGCCATTTCGGCGCCTGCGTCAGAAGTGGATGTCACATCAAATCGTGTCGAGGAAATGGCCGCCTCTTCATGACCTCACCCATCAGAGACTCCGATACGACCCCTTTTTACCCTCTGCACATCCGGTTTCATAATAAAAATTTTACTTTCAGACGTACAAGAGGGAGGCAGCGCCGCTGCCACGCGAATGCTCCGCGGTTCAATCTTGAACCTACCACTGGTTGGAGTTTTTCGAAGAACGGTACCTAAAAAGGGACCAACCTGTGATAGGCGAGAAATCAAAAAAAGGAAAAGGGAATAGAGTTCTACTAAGAATGGGTAGAAGTGAGAAGATGGTGCTGCTTACAGGTTGTTAAAATTTCGGGCCCAGTAGCGGCACTAACTCTCGCGGTCGCGTCGCGCGCTGTGCCTAGAGCGCGCTAGTTGGAAAAATCGTCAAATGTACCCCCTATTTGAAGGACTATAACTTTCTTCATTGATAACCATTTCAGAAAGTGAAGGCAGCTTTTGAATGCACAAGACTTCTAGTTTCTAAATTGTGCTGAGCGTTTTTCAAGCACGTTTTTTCTCGAGAGTGAAGACGTCGAGGAAATTGAAATTCACATGCGAGTTTCACTTTTTGGAAGACTGTAACTTTGTTCATCTTTTGAAAATAGGTGAACAGCATTGTAAACTAGAAGATTTGTACTTTCCGAAATTTTTCGCATTGTTTAAACATTCTCTAGTTCGCGAGAAATCTGCGTCGAGGAAATGTCAAGGAAATTTTCGAAGCCACTCGAAAACTCTATTCTCCCTCGCCGTAGTAGGGAACTTCTTTGAACACCTTCAAAATGCTTCTGTAACGTCAGTTCGATGGAGTAAATTGAAATGATGCACTTGGCGCAGATCCATTCCGTTCTTGTATGCGCCATGCAGTGACCCCACTCGGAGTCATTTGAAAGGTGTTTTGTCCCACGACAACTACTTGTGCAGGCCGGAAAGGTGTTTCTAGTCTCAATTAATCAGAATAACTCTTATGGTCATAGTATAGCATGATCATTCCTTTATTATCGCTTCCTTTCCGACCCTGTTCCGATGAATGACGCATTTGCGGCTGCAGTATATGTATGACTATGCCAAGAAGACCACAAATCTCCCAGTTTCGCACCTGCATACCTAATATACTGTTCCTCCACTAGATTCTCAAATGTGTGCTTTAATTCGCTGCCAACGATTCTTCTGCAGGACGGGTTTTCTCCCTATGTCTTCGTACTAATCTCTACGAATGAAATCAGCAAACATCGTCCATTTAAATTTTTGGATTCTTTCGACCGTTATTCACCCTGTGTCACATTCGTGATCAGGATCCTTGATAACACTTGTAGGATGAAGTTTCAGCGAAATTTTTATTTTTGCCGAAATTGATTGCAAGGTTTACGAAATTGCTTGCAAGAATGACGAATTGGGGTTAGAATGACGAAATTGATTGCAACGTTTACGAAATGGGCTGAAACGTTTACGAAATTGGCTTGGCTCGAAGAATTTTTTGAGAAGACTTCTGTACTATGATATGTACTCATTGCATAGAAACTTGTAAAAATTATGCTTGATTTCCTGTGGTCAAATGTGTCGTAAATGCAGACTTACCAGGAAAGGCATTCAATGTTCCCATGGAACTTTGAATGGAGACCCAGATATATCGATAGAGCTTCAAACTTGATTACAAATATGGAAACTAAAACTGCAAAATGAACCTGCCAAGGAAGTTGTGAGCAGTCAAAGTTGGCTGAAAGTAAAGCGCTCTCGAGATATGCACTCCAACGGGAAGAAAAGATACGACTTCTCGGGTGAAAAGCGAGGGCACTACCACTACTCCGCGGCGACTCTGAAAGCCTGGGTCCAGCACGGTTCATATGCAACGCTTTACTTGGCCAACTTTGACTGCTGCAACTTCCTTGGCATATTTCTTTTGTAGCTTTAGTTTCCATATTTGTGATCAGCTGAACCTCT
>MU868607.1:35925-65540 GCA_036418205.1 Ostertagia ostertagi
TATTTTAATTTTATTAGCACTTCACTTCATCGCTAAAACTACTTTTCCTTCTCACCACGACTGACAACAAAAGAGCTTTCTCAACGTTATAACCATTATTGTGCTACTTTCTTTATACATATGATGCGATCTCACCTCTATATTTGCTCCCTTAATACAACCAGAGTTAACCCGCGTTGGATGTTTCGCACGGCACGGTTTGAGAGATCCTCAACGCGCGCTGTATCGGGCTCAGTAAGAGCCCGATTGAGCTTACGCAGTTAACAAACCCTCTTTCCCACTAGCAGTGAAGGAGGCCGGCTTGGGGAAAGAGGCACGTATAAACAAGTTTTCTGGAGATGTCAGTTGCTTTGTCGAGGGCTTAACGACGTTTTTCAAGGTGGGAAGTTGCTGCAATGTGTGCAGCTACTCACATACAACCTCCGGCATGGGAATTACTCCTCTAGCGCGACTGAGCCCGACCTTTGCCTTTAAGTAAAGAAACGTTTCTTCAGAAGAAGTATGCTTTTAGTAGTTCTTCTCGCCTTGACTCCTGTTGTTGTGATGTATTGCAAGAAAGTGAGTACAGAAAAGGCATCAGGAGTTGTGGTAAGATGGTGTTTCACATTTTGAAAGTGCATTTATGCAAAGAAAAATGAGATATTTAGGAAATCATGACATCTATGGGTGCTGATCGTCTCGACTTCTACTTGTCTCATGCACTTTTTGCCTATCTTCACGGTTTGGTTGTGACAATGACTCTCGTCATCCCTGCTCTGCTCTATTTTATCAAGGCACTTTTTTTTATCAAATTTTAAGTGATCACATGATTGCCATACAGATTGGCCTCTCGCGGTACCGCGCGGACAACACGAATCCTTGGCGAAATGGAAATGATACGCGAATTTGTTTTGCCCAACATTTGGATTTGGCTGTTCCGTCTTCCCCAACGCTCACGGATTTCTTTCGTGATGTTCTTTCCTCCAGGCTTTCAAGGAATGGATGAATGTGGTTTCGTAGCCAATCCCTCCTCCTAGTTGCGCGCCCTGTCTACCGTGTGCGGGCCCCCTCAGAATACGTGTGCTTCGTTCATCTTGCCCCATCTTATACACGTGTGATTAGTGTTTCTAGGGCTCCATTCGCAGAGGTTCAGTGTAAATGCTTATAAAGGTTTCATACAAGGTTTTGCAGCTTGAGCTGCTCCCTGAATCGGGCCATCTTTTGACCCAAGTAGCCTGATGTATATTACGAACTTCTCCAAGGCTACTTTGGTTGGATCGTTGACTAATAGCGTGGTGAATTGCCTTATGGTTGTATTCAAGAAGGAGGTCTTTCACCACGCCACACTGCACCGCTGGGCTTCGCAAGTGAAGAAATTTAGTTACAAAGAATTGAGTATTCTGACCTGCTACAAGAAAGGAATGATGAGCGGCTGCTCGACTTTCTGATGGAGGCAGCTGCATGCTCTATATCATTGGTTGGAAAAACATTAGGCTACGCCTTGAAAGATAACCTGGATCTCAGATATCGGCTATGTGTAAGACTGCATGCTCGCGAATGATACCACACAGGTTGCGTTAGCCTGACAAGGTGACTCTAATGTTAGTGGCTTGCTTATCTCTTCTTCTCTTGCAACAGCAAAAATAGTGGCTCGTGAGGATAGCGCGGGGTTCGAATACGCACGAGCGCGACTTGATTTAATGCAGCAACAAAACAGACCATTATAGAAAAGAGTTTTTCGCTCTTTCTGATGAGATTGCAGATTGATGCTTGACAATAGGCGGTAGGGTATATGTATACACAGCGTAGTGGCCATTGCAGACAATACCCCCTCCATAAATTGGTCGAGCCATGCACTGAGTTTTCGTTGTCTTCCTACTCCAGACAACGCGTATCAGAGATACTCATTATGTTCCTAATACCCGGCAACGTGCAGGTGACGAGGATTTCCCGTGTGAAGACCATTGGTTCCAGTCGGACGGTAGTACAAGGAATAATTTTCTCATTGTACTTGGCTCAATTATTAACATTTGTGCATTCAAACGTCACCCGGACTATAAAAAGACGACGATTGACGTCGACGTGGAAAGGCGCTTTTTCGTTTTTTACACGGCATTACCGAATTTCTGACAAAGGAGAATTAAGGTACCGTTGAGAAAAAGTGTACATTCCCCGCATACGCATACTAATGATAATAATGTTCTCTATAGGCCTTGTCAAATAAAAGTGGTGAAAATAAGTTGGAAGCCCGTTCAAAGTGTGGCATGATGATCTGGATAACTCAATCTATAATAGGGTAATCACTCCTTAATCTATAATTTGTAGGTCTCATATCTGCCATCAATACTTATTATTAACATTTTCTTGCCCCTACCTGCCTCACTGATTTCGCTGGTTGGCTCGACATTTTCAAAGTCTCCCTTTTCCGCTGTCACATGTGAGTGCAAGGAAGCACTAAAACATTTCTGATTCTAAGGTTTTACAAATATTCTCTAATTGCAGGGTGCATATTTGTGTGGGCGTGCTTGTTCCTATTGTCCTTCACAACACCATCATTGGATTCATACTCGTGGTCTCTATATATTTGCAGTTTGAATCCGCTCGCTTCTTTTAAATCTTACTTTGAAAGCATAGCCACATACCATGTACGAGGTAAAGGAAATTTACGGGGGAGGAAGAAACTTTTGAGCACACAGTAATAATAATGATGAAACAAATTGACAACAATAATAGCTACATTAGTAGCAATGAACAGAGTAGCGAAAACAAAATGCCTGACAATATCTGATCAAGAAAAATGATAGAATTCAACTCACGAAATAGATTGTCAAAGTCACAGTTTACACAGCTCATGTGTAAATTTGTCAGGGGTAAATGTGGGCGGAAGTGGTGTAGTGACAAGTGGCGCGCTTACCACGCGAGCGGTCCGGGATCAAATCCTGGGTCGTGAGTCGCCCGGGCCAACCAAGCCTTCCATCCCTCCGGGGTCGGTTAATTGGTACCAGACTTGTCTGGGAGGATAAAAACACTGACTTGTACATCGGCTGGCCCCGCAAGTCATTGTATAGGCCACATCGCATTCAAACGCCACTGCGAATGTACAAATGGAAGTAGAATGCGTGCCGCATCCCAAAAAGGGATTGATCAACGGCAAATGCTTTATCCTTTATCCTTTATGTGTAAATGTATATAATAATGTAAATGTATATATGTACCATGTTGGTCCCCCGCCAACCGCCGGGACCTTCTTTCACAGCGTACGCTTTACGGCCTAAAATGACCTACCAAAAGCTAATTGCATCCTAGGCCTGTTGGGGGATGGTTTTCCGCCTACCCTCCTCGAACACTTCACCCCCCCCTCCCTCCTTCCACTCCCCTCCAGCTGCCACCGCAGCACCATGTGGAATGACCGGAAGTGTGCTCAGTAGGTGTTTATATAGCCGTTGGGGTGTTATCACAATCATCCATTGCAAAACATTGATAGCTCAAGTCCTGTAGCTACCCGATTTGTTAGCGGTTGTTTATCCATGAGCTTCCTTATCACTCACTTCATTTTGCGGACGGACATACATATACTCGATATCTCGAAGTCAGATTAGGCGTGTCTATGGGTTTGACGTGGCGGCCGCCGCATTTGATGGAAGTTGCGCGGATAAGCATGCTCTGCTGATATCCAATGGAGTACGTTCCTATCGCCACGGTTTTTATCAAGTGCGGCAAAGGCCATCCGTAGCCAAGCCTAATCTGACTTCGAGATTTTGACTATACTTACATACATACAGACCGACAAACCAAGTTAGCGGTTTATAAAATAGAAGAATATTTATATGTATAGATATATATGTATATATAGAAAGGCGCATATTTTTAAAACCAAATTCAGGATACTCATGGGGAACTAACTCAAATTTCTAGAGAAAAAACGCGTGAGAAAATCGCATTGATTGAGGTCGATCAATTATGAAATTGCGCACGCTGTGCTGCTCATACTAGAAAGAGAAATCCTGAAAAAAAGTAAAGGAAGGCTTCGGGGATCTGAGACCCTTCATCATTTTTTAGCTGCTATGACTTCTGCTCCTCCCACACACACATATGTCCCATGTTGTCAACGTGAAGACCTCATTCATATTGAGGCGCAATGCATCCCCTTCAAGATATTGAAACTACATCCAAACAGATTATCGTGTCAGTGCCTTTACCGGAACACTACGCATCACAAGTTCCAAGCTCAAAGGGTCCTTCAGTGTTTCAGTTTGGATTGTTGATTACTCCACTAATGAATGCGATTACAGGATCACCGGAAACGGGTTTACTGATTACAGTTTACCCTGAAGTCTTCACAATGTTCGAATCCTTTGTTTTTATGATGACTTCTTGCTTTCTGATGATCCTTTATCTATCCATTCGTGAAGACTATTCAATTGAATTTACAGCAGATTTTCGAGTTAGTGACATTTTGCATGAAACGTAGTGCGCGGTAGCTGCTATGCATCGAAGAAAATTCACGAAAAATGATAAAATTCTGAGATTTTGTGCTGATCTCCACGTCAAACTGATTTAGACTTTATAACCTAGTTCTTAACCACCTGTCGATATCTGGAAGTTCACGGCGACAATGCCGCTCAGCATACTTCGGAAAGTTCGTTCGAGCTTGAAAATAACGCTATGGACCATGGGCTGGGGATGGAAACCATCCAACCTTCACTCCTCACCAAGTGCTTTCGGCGTATTCTGAAGACAAATCCTGGGACCAGGCCGATTAGTGGGAGCGATGCCAGGAAGAAAATTTTGTGGCACGTCATGCCATCCTTGTTGCTCAAATTTCGCGATTAGGGCGCCAATCCATTGCGAACCTGCAACCCTCGCTGCAACGCTTCCCACCCACCGCTGTTGATAGAGATCAGCGTGCTCTCTCAAACGGCGTGCTCTCTCGCGTGTTTTGTCTTCTTTGATCGCCCTGTCTCGCCATCGTACCACATCCGACCTTACTGAAGGTTAAGGCCTTAATTTCAGCGTTCCGTAAGAGTTCTCTTGCTCTCTTTTCTACCTTCAGTTCTTCCGGAGCTCAGTCATCACAACGAAGCGCTCTTGTACATCACTTTTATCCAGGGCTTGTATCTAAGCTATTCTATATTGATGAGTCAAGTGGTGTAAATCGTGTTGCTCGGCTGGAGTCGGCATAGCTATGCAAACGAAAACTCAATGTCGTTGTTTCGACTAGGTCGGGAAAAGCGTAATTCAGTGAGGGAAAGAAGAGAGAGAACACCGCCTCAAGCCTTTGACTGTACCACACTGAACCTGTGATTCTTAAGAGAAGCTTAAGCATAATTCACCTACAATTCGGTTATTACATTTACTCTGGCTTATCTGCAACTCCTTTTAATTGACCGCGCTCTGCATCATAAGTTTGATATAATAAGAACTTTCCGATTCACATCCTATAGTAAATGTTTTCATTGCAGACGTATTCGAAAA
This sequence comes from Ostertagia ostertagi, assembly GCA_036418205.1. NCBI lineage: Eukaryota > Metazoa > Nematoda > Chromadorea > Rhabditida > Trichostrongylidae > Ostertagia > Ostertagia ostertagi. The sequence goes on from MU868607.1 coordinate 41,380, forward strand.
AAGTTAAATCTGCGAAATCTGAAGGGTTTGAGGGGGAAAAAAATGAAGAGTGGATGGACAGAGCAGTCACTTTCAACAATGTCTACAAATATTGGCAGTCTACTAAAGAGCTCGCAGTCGGCAATATTTCCTTTAGCGCGTATTACGGCCAGGTTGGTTTCAGATAAGCCTGTAGGAATCGGAAATAAAGGAAGAAGAAAGGACTATGTTGAGTCTTTGCCCTCTACCTGCGTTTAGGTGACTGTGTTGCTCGGCCACGATGGATCAGGAAAGACTACAATAATGAAGCTCATTTCAGGAGATATTGTACCATCGCGAGGTATGTCTGTTAAGTAGATGAAAGAAAAACACGGTGCTTTTTCAGGTCTTATCAATGTGCTCAACCTAATGAAAATACATGGCAAAAATCTTCGTGGAAAAGAAATTGGATATTGTTCACAACAAATAACACTATTCGAAAACTTAACAGTTCTTGAGCATCTCTGGTTTTTCTATTGCCTGAAAACGGGGAAACGTGAATGGCGAGAGGATGCTTTGTCTACGGCTAGTGATGTCGGTCTGAGTGATTTTCTCAAAAAGGTATCGTATCAAGTGAACATAATATTTGATTGTGTTTAATGCAAATCAGCTGGTCAGAGTTGCTGCTGTTATCTTCTTTTTACACGAAGCAATTGTTCGCAATCGTCTGAATATATAAGCATCCTCCTCAAAGGCTCCTCTTCTTTAAGCAAAAACTGTTTTCAATATTCGCGATATCAAGCGCTAGGCCTTCCATGCTTGTCGTCTTACGGAGCTATGTGTCTAGCTTGTTGGAACAATTACGGCCTGGGCATTACTTTGGCACATATTGTCGAAAAGCCTTGGAAGCTGAAACAACCTGGGTGTTGGAATAGGTCAATTGTTGTTGGTTATACGTACAGGAAGGAAAAAGTCCTAGCGGTTCAGTGAGGAAGGCAGGATAGTGAACACCAAGTGGGCTGAATCGCAGTACCTAACTAGGGCTATGCTTAGGATCTGCTCAGCACGTAATTCACCCAGCCATTGCCTCTGCCTAATTAGAGAGACGCATGGAGAAATTGGGAGCGGCAGCAAAATTACCTTGACTCCTAGTCAACCTAGGGTGATCAGGTCACGTTGTTCTCATTCTGAGCCAACCGATCTTCAGCACTTTTCGGTGGAACTCCGTGAATCCTCGTCTCATAGCATGACGCTGTCTCCTCGCGCTGATCAGCAAGGTGATGCGTAGTAATAGACTGGAGTACGGGCAGGCGAAGAGAGTATATAAACGAGGCATCTCGTTATGATAGTTTTCACTTCAAGAGATGGTTAGATAGTGGTGGGTCAACGCAATTCACGCCCCGACGTCGATACGTTGGTTTGTAACGTGGTCCTCGAAATCGATAATGAAGCATCTTGATCCTTTCAGCAAACACATTAACACACATTGTTCACCTAGGCCAACTCGTGTAGTCGGTACTATATTAACCACATTCAGTGCTCCGTAGTGTAGCGGCAGCGATGAGGTGGGTAGGGTGCCGGGTAAGTTTGCTTGTATTGTGGGATGTTTAAAAGTTCAACTATTGTCATGGTGTACTTCCCTGCCTCTTGCCCTCCATCAACAGTCTCTGATCACCGCCTTTGAGGGTGAGTCGGGTGTGCACCTTTAGTCTAAAGTGCAATTATGGGGATACCACCTCGCACCTACACTCACCTGCCTGTGGGAAGACCTTGTTAATTGCACTGAGTTGTCTGCTGACCTCTTCCTCTCAGACTCAGTATCGATCATATGAATAATGAACTTTATCACATAGACACGTGTTAAAAAAGGGGATTAAAAACAGTAAAGAAACAAAACAGGAAATACAAAAACAGTAGCAACAGTAGTTTGGTGGAACAGAACATTATCTTGGGAGTGAACAAAAAAGCCAACAGCAATGATTTTTTTGTTTGCTATAGGTTCAAATCAAATACTCAAACACTTTTCATTGACATATTCCTGGCTTGTGTTTCAGTTGCGTATGGTATTAACTTGACTTCACCTTTTTCACTGTCATTTTTGAGTCCGTGAGGGCATCGCCACTCTCCAACATTTTTTAGCTGGGGCTCCTAGTTCTGGTCAGTTCAACAGGTGATTCTAATGTCTTGGCAAAAAACATCCCGGCCAGCCGCAAAATTCCATGCTAGTAATTTTTTTCAAGCATTGCGATGCTTTGGCTGAAGCGAATTCGAAGCTTCCTCAAGTCGCTCTTGAAAATGGAAATATTCAAAAAAAAAGAGGAAAAAGGGCTGCCGCACGGATATGTAGAATCACTATCTGGGGCTCTACTTGGAACAGAGCCAAATTTCGAAAAACCCTCGACGAAACTCTCGTGCAATCGAGGACATAGGGTTTTGTAATTACCATTCATCAGGTTGGCAAAGCACAACTTGGCTGACAGGAGATTTTGTATTGTTCAATATGTGCAACAGCGAGCCTGTAAATTGACATTCGAAATTAAAATCGTACCCTCGGTCAGAATCACCAATTGGTAAAAAAAATAGGAGAGGTGCTGAAATAATAGTGGGAATTTTCTTTGGTATTAACCTGTATCACTTCTCTACAATAAACATTTCCTGACCGAGAAAAATGGCTAAAATTGAGTGAACAACCTAACAACAAAACTCTTACATTTTGTGAGAGAACGATTTTGGTGTCTACGGTTTCCTTAACTTAGTATGTCTGTACGAGGTCAGCAGACAGCACAGCCAATCAAGTGAGGTCACTCCGCAGGCGATCGCTAGGAGGCATAAGGTGGCAGGTGCGAGGTAGTGATTAAGAGGTCATTTTTGACTGGAGTCCCTCTCCCAGGGTGAGTCTATAGTACTTCACTATCACCACAGATCATCCAGAAGGTCTAAAATAAACGGTAACAGCGTTTTAAGAGGTACATAGCGAGTGGCGTGAAAGGTCGTAGAGTGTTGTGTGGTTAGGTGTATGCTGATAGTTCACGAAGTGCCTCAAGATTTCTAATTTGCATGAATGTGATTCTGTCATAATGTCTTAATGATTTGTGAGTGGTATACTGCGAGTAATAGGGTAAGTACTTTTATATCTACTTGTCTGATTGTTTTTTTTCGCTCTTTGTTGGATTGTTTGAGTTTCTCAATTTGTCTCTGGAATTTGGATGTTCGATACTCCTGTCTATCATTGTTCCTCGATCGCTTTGATATTTTTTACTATTTCTTCTTAATTATTATTAACTCTTTTTAGGATTATTTATTTTATTTCTGTTGTTTTAAGCGTTATATGCTTTGGATACTATAAGTGTTTGTTTCTTTGGTCATTTTGTTTTTTTGTTGTTTTTTTTATTTGTATTTATTTGTCGATGTTTTTTGTTTTTCCGTTAATAAGCGAATGTTTTTTCTCTAATCAATGTTCAGTTTTTTTGTGCTTTCTGTGCTATTTTTTTTTTTTTTTGTTACTTTTTCGTCGCCTGATAATTTACGAGCGTGATATGATACTTGGCGACTTGCTATATGTAGTTGTGTTTGCTTTGCTCTGTGATATGGCTATGAGTGATATCTTTTCTGACAGCTTAGGTTTTCCGTTGAGTATTTTTTTTTTTTTTTTTTACTTATCTTGAAATTCTATGAAGTTCATGTGCTCTATATTATTTATGCGATTATCTTAATCTTCATGTTTAAATTGTTGCTATTTTTCTGTTATTTTTTTTTTTCCTTTTTTCGTCTTTATTTTTTAGAACGTTATATTATTATTTTTTTCTGTCGTTTATTACTCTTGTCACATATAATCTGTTAAATAACTTCATCTATTATATACTTTTTTTATCTGTTTCTTGTATCTCTTTTTTTTTCTTTTATTGCATATGTTATATAATTTAATATATTCTAGTTTTTTTTGTGATCTCTTTTTGAAAGTTCAAGGTGGTAATGTTTTCTTGGATTTTGTATTTTGATTCAGTTTTTTTTTTTTATTTTTTCAATCTCAAATAGCTCAATAAATTGTTAATTTTGGTCAAACTTCATGTCCAGTAAATCTATACGATGATAAACATTCAATGAATACAAGTCGTTTACTTATTCTATGAATTGATGTGGATGGTAATTTGTGTATGCGTTCAATTTTTCTACTATTTGCCCTAATCTACTATGTTGCCTTTTTCATTATTGTCTGTAAAATTTGGTGATTGATATATTGCTATGTTCTTCTTTTTCTATATGTTCTTTTTATGTCTGTTTTTGTTTCTCTATCCTGTTTCGTTTCTGGCTGGTCCTTTCTGTCTTCTTCTTGTATTATCTTTTAATTCGTCCTTTTACTTTTCTCTTTCTTGTTTATATTTTTGTGCTTTTGTTATTTCGGTGTTAGGTTTCTCAATTCTAATTTTGATTATGTCTTTCAAAATTTTGTCATTTTTATTCTGTTTTCTATTTTTCTGATGCTTCATTCTGTTGCTCGTTTTTTTGTTCAAAAGATTTAATTTGGGTTTGTGTAATTGCTTATTTTTTTGTTATATATAGAATTTACTGTTATATATTTTAGTTTGATGAACAATTTTAGGTTCTTTTTTTCTTCTGTATATTGCGTGTATTCGGAAGTTGTATGTATGTGAAACTAATTCATTTTCCACTTGTTCTTTCTTATCCTTCTTTTCTTCCTTAGCCATATATTCATATTTCTTATTTCTCTATGTCCTATACTGTACTCTTGGTTCGTCAATACTCTCTATATTGTTCCGTTCATGTTTTATAATGTCTTATCATATATTGCTTATTAGATGTAATTCTCTTTTTTATTGTGTATGTTTATGTATATCTTTTTTTCTACCGTTTATTTTCATATTCTGTCCGTTTTTTTTTGCCTTGTTGCTTGTTTCTCTGAATCGTAGTGCGATTCTGCTGCTTATGTCTTTGTCTATCCTATATACTTTTGGAGGTGGCTAAAAAAAAACCGTTTTTTTTATTCAAGAGACGTCTAAAGCGATAGTAATGCAGTTTTTTCGCAGTAGTTTGTGACTTGGGTGTGTGTACGGACATTACAGCGATGGGTGTGGACACTGGTGTCCCTTTACGTCTGCTCGTATTATGGTCTGTGACTGTTTCTAGAATAATTACGAAATAATCCCCAATTGATATACTGTGTCGATATCTCTATTATCTATATGATCTCACGCATGCACAAACTAGCTCAAGTCGTGCCAAATATACAATATGAAATAAATCGATTGATGAAGACTGTGACTCTGAATAATGAGTTACCTTGGTGAACATCTACAAAATTGTCTTCCAACTCTCGATATCCTATGGTGCTATTGTCCAAATTCTAACGACTTCTTACGGGAAGGCTTATTCGTTGTACTATTCTGTCATTATTTGCGTTTCTTCATACAATTTCACTTTACTTTGATTATTCCTATTGTGTCCCGTTAAGTATTTCTCTTTTAATCGACCTGGTCCGTTAACTCTTTCATCCTTGAAGTTTTTTCGTAATTTTTTTTTGCTGCTATCGTTTGTTACTTGTGAGCATATAAATAAGAGTTACCACCGTTAGGGCCGAAAAGATTAAGAATCTTGGCAAGGTGAACTCCGTGAAGGGTGCAGTAGTATCCATGGAAACACTGCAACAGGTGCCGACGGAACCCCATCTGGAGTCACAAAATATCTAGTACCCTTACGCGTGGAAGGCCCTGCTGAAGAACTAACTAGGAAAGGCCATTTGGTCAACCAGGCCAATTGAAATGAGATGTATATGTCTATACGCGCCTTGGGACGCTGAGCTCAAATATGTGTTCCTTATCTGCTGAACTCTTCTCTGAAAGGAATTATGAAGCAGAAAAGCGCAGGGGCTGTGGTCGAGGCTCACGAAAAAGAGGTCAGGGGATCAACTCCCTGGCGAGTTTGTTCTTTTGCCGTTTGCAGTAAGATAGCTAGGAAGATTCCTAACATCGCTAGTCCAACATGCTTGCGTATAGTTAACAGTACAAAGAATTTAAGGGCAATTAATAATGAACTTGGGCGGCACCGCTCCTCACTACTTTGTAGCGCAGGCGCCAGGCATTTTTGCTTCGAACAAGTATGATATTCGTAATCAGGGAGTCAGACTCTCCCTTTGAGCAAACTTCTAGCGAATTCTGAAATTTTGACCTAACCTCGAAAATTTGGGCAGTCACTTACTCACCGATCCACCAATCCATTACAAAAGGCTGGCACTTGGGTAGAATAAACCTTTTAAACACTTTTCAATAGACAAAAATTGTGTCTGGCTTGCCCGTCTGCATCATCCAAAGATCTGCAAGCATTATTACCTAATACTACCCCTTCTTTCTCCTCTAGCAAGACCACTCCAACTGCGCCATCGAAGCTCACCGCATAGATTCCTCGGTTCTTCTTTCGTGACTTTATAATGGAGCTAACATGTGATTGCAGGCAAGACACTGAAAATCAAGGGCGGCAACAAAAACCCTCCGTAACTCCTTTCAGAGAAGAGTTCAGCAGATAATGAAAGCAGATTTGAGTTCAGCGTCTCATGCTGCGTACAGAAATGTGCACCTCATTTCATTTGGCCGGGTTGGCTTAATGGCCCTTCCCGGTTAATCAACTTTTTGAGCTCATCGGATTCCCGAAAAACGTTGTTAAAGCCGAAGCCATCTTTGTAATGAAGGCGACATGAAGGCGACCGTCCCAGTATTAGCAACCGCAAACCTCTGAATATAATCAACTACAAACCAATGACTACTCTCAACTGTCCTCAAACTACTTTCCCGTGTACTTCGACCAAAACAAGTAGTGAGTCCGTTCCAGGAGAACAAGCTGGGGAACTTCTTTACCTGTGAGCACATCAGCCAGTGGGCAACTGTCGTAAATTGTGAAATCGCTTCACTTTCACTTGGCTACCGAAAAGGTTTCGACACCATCGATATGAGGCAGGAAGCGCTGGGAAGTTCGCAGTGGTGACTGGCAGAGTTTGGATGATAACTTAAATGTATTTGAGGCGCTAGAATGAATGCTAAGTGAAAATGGAGATCAACATACAAAGAGGAATCAGGCAAAGCGATTCGATATCTCCACTAGTGTTCAACCTGACGCTGTAGTTATATCATGAAGACACTGGTCGATGGTCTATCAGCTAGGCTCAATAGACTTGTATGACGCCGCTTGTGACCAAAAGACGCTTCTTTCACATATGCGTGATACCACTCTACTGTATGGATGTGAAACGTGGGCCCTAACCAAAGCAGCAGAGGATCGTATAAGAAAATGCCAACGACGAATGGAGCGCCAAATGTTAGGCCTTCCGACTTCGCGATAAGGTATCGAGCGTAGCAATACGAGCAAGGACCAAACTGAAAGACGCTGTCATCGAAGCCAGAAAGCGCAAGTGGATCTACGCAAATAAGTTAATGACAAGAGACCAGACACGATGGGAAGTACGGCTGATCAAATGGAAGCACATCCAGTTGGAGTACAACGAATGTGATGGAAAGACGACTTAAAATAAATGCCGAAGCAGACTGCAAGAACGCGGCAGGTAACTTCTGAACGGTTCCAGATCAGGGTCCGCTCCTCTGCTTAAGATCATTAACGGGAAATAAATGGCAATGTTAAATACGAAAAAACATTACTATCTCCACAGGAGAATAGTTCATTTTCAGTGGTTCACTTACTTCCTACTTGTTTCCTACACCCGAGACATTCAGAAATATTGTCAGAGGCGAGAAAATTAAGATCGTCTAGTTCGCAAAAACGGCTCACATTTTGAATTTTCCTTCCAGTTACATGAAAGTCAAAGTGCTGCGCAATAACGTCAAGAATCTTGCGAATCATTGTGGAACACGCTCTTACAAGAAGTCGAACTCAAGCTTGAAGAGCAGGAAGACCCGACTGGTTCCGAGACCAGTTAAACCAAAAGCGGCTGTAAAAAGTTCCTTTTAGCGACGAGTCTAGTTGTACCTTTTTAAAAATAATGGCGTCAACTTTTGGGGAATATTCTGGGAATGAAATCCTCATATTATTAGGTTGGTTCATAAGTCTTGCAACAAACTGGCTGAATTTTGAATTTAATATTTTTATTATCTTTTTGTTCCATTCATCCGGCATGCTACCCTCCATCAATATCTACAACCTATTGCCAACGCACTAGAAGCTGTTCGATGCCTCTCTTGTAGAACTCCACTGAATTCTGATCGAAGAAAGATCAGATGTCGATTTTGACATCATGATGGTTAGGATGAGATTTCTTCTCTAGGAGGTGGTCTGGAGAGGGAAGCAGGTAGGCTCCAGCACTTTAGCACAACAGGGCTATAAGGTGGACACGGAAGAATTCTCCGTCCGAGAGTCCCTAAATTTTCTTGGATTTCTTTGGCAATTGGGATGGATGGTCAGTCGAAGAATCCCTAGTAAGTCGACTTGAACATGAACGATGTCAGATCGTGTTTGGAGCTGAATCGGGCTCAAGGCATGTGGGGACCAAACTCTATATTTTCGGATCTTCACAAGTCTTTGGAGCCACAGTGCTGTCTCCTTGTCGCATCGGAATCGCTCTAGAAAATGATCGATAGTCTATCCAGATTCCCTTTTCAGAAGCGTCAGATAGAGCATCATGACTTAAGTCAGGAGGTGTTGGAGATCATCATCAACGCTATGCAGAGTGAAGCGCAGGTGCATCGTAAATTAGGAGAGCGTGCCCTCGCCCATCTCCTGTCCTTGTTGTAGCAGGACTTGCGGAAGGTTCCAGGCGGTGCGTAAAATCAATGGAAATAGAAAAGCTTTCCTCGAAATCAGTGTAATATGCATAACAAGTAACGAAACAGCGAGCTGGTCGCTTGCACGAAATCGTAGAGGTGGATGTTACGTCAACGTACATGTTTTGAAACTTTGAAAGTTCTCACAAAATTCTCTAACATTATACGTAATTTATTGCAAGACCAACCTAATAGTAACCTGATCACGACAATCAGAAGGAGTGTAATCAGTATCACTGGTGAGGAGGTGCCGGACCCATTCATTGATTCCCTGACTCTTAGTACCCAGCCAAACGTGGATTCGGAGAGAACAAGAATATCCCGTAGAATACAATGTTTCCATTCGCACATCAAAACACGCCAAATTATAGTTTTTCTATCACGACAATGATCCTTCCGTCACACTGGTGCCTTTCCAGACACATACAAAATTACAGCTGTCGAACGATCAGGCCAGGTTCCTGACTATTATAAAGTTGTGCACGACAGAAGAGCTGGTTCGTTGTGCAAATCACATTTCAGTGAAGGATCCCGTGAAAAATTTGGCCCCAACAAGTTACAGGCTCCGACTTCGAGCCGAAAATTGATCTTCAGATCGAATCAATTTGATAAAAACGATTTCATCGTGAAATCAACCTTTTCCGATTCAACGATTATTGATAAGGTCATGCAGGCTCAGCCTTACCTTTCACACCATTAATTAGCAGCTAGCACTAAGTAGGACTATTTAGGTCACTATAGTGTTGGATACAAGGCCTGAAACAACTTGGCAAACAAATTATTTCTTTCATATTAGCTTCAGCATTTATGTAGAAGGGAGGACACCCAAAGGAAAAGAAGACATGCTCCTAGGTAACGTGGTCACAATAAGTGGTCCTGTTGGAGCCTTTTGTTGAATGCATGTGACGCTGTGTGAAACCAAAGTGGTTAGATGCAATCAAGAAGATCCACCCGAGGGGCGCTCGTACATATAATTGCAATGTATTGGGTTGACCCATAATTTGTGGCCGATTTTGGTTCAAATTCAATTTTCTTCATGTCAAATTAGCTTCATATGAAATAAGTTAATATGTTGAAGAACACATCAGGACCTTCAGCCAGGATGTTCAGAAGCTCAAATGCGCAAAGGGATAATTAAGTAGGAATCAAAATAGATCAACAACCAAACCCAACGATTATGCCTTGCGACAATTTTAAGAAGAACCTTGCAAGGAGCGCGGTAGGCAAGATCAGCGCTACGTTTGCCCCAGTCTTTGCTACTGATCGGGCACTGAGCTATTGGCTCAATAGCATCGGCAAAGGCGATAGGAGCTGCAAAGTTCGACCTCATCACGGACCTCCAGTCACTTTATGAGGACCCTTGCGCTACGAATAGGAAGTGCATCCGACGCTATTAGCAGGAAACTGTAGCAAACATCTGGGCGCAGCCTACGCTCCATGAGTCGACACCTGAATGGAATGGACTGTAGCAGAATGAAGCCTCGATGGAAACAGCATGCATGGACTGACCATGACCGAGAAGCACGCCTGACCATCTGCAGAAGTTTCATTCTGCGACCGTATAGACAAGACATTCCCTGGTTGGTCACCAGTGCAGATGAGTCATGAGTCCCCTACGATAACAACACGCGGCTCGCCCGGTGGCTACCTCGCAGCCTGGACGCAGCACATCAACCAAAACCCGAGCTGTTTCATCAGAGGGTGTGACCCCCGTTTTGTTGGATTCGCTGGGTATCCCGTTTTGAGAACCATTTCACTTTATGCAGACAAGCATTGCGAAGGTAACCATGGAATAGCTTCCAAAGTTGGCCGCAGCAGTGCGGGAGGACGGTTGGAAAGTCTCAAAATCTCCTTTATCCGGAGGACCGCCCGAAATCACATTGCAAAGATAACTCGCCACGTTTCGAGGGAAACTGGCTGGACCACGACACCACATCTATCGTATAGCCCTGACATTGCTCCATCGTACTATCACCTCCTCAGCTCCCTGAAGCAGCAGCTAGGAGAGAAAAAAGTCAGTAAATACAACCACCCCAAAAACGACCTCTTCCGAGCTTTTCATCTCACAGCTTCTCTCGTTCTGGGAGGAATGCATCCATTCGTTCCCTAGCAAATGGGTGCATATCAGTGATTATGATGGTGGTTATGTTTTTGATCAATTGTTCTTGGAAAGATAAAACTTGAATAAATCAAAGTGTTGAAATTCGGCCAGAAATTATGGGTCAACCCAATAGTTTGGGCATACTTTCAATCAGCGCGGCCGTGGGCCCTGGACGCTGCCGCACTCAACACTGAGGGCATTTTTAAAGTGGTAACACCTCACAATAATATCTTTTTTTATGTGTACCAACTCGTCTTTTCCCTTACTAGACCCCTGCCTCATTGAGATGCATCAAACCCTGTTGATTATACATATTAGGAGTCAGATTACTACAATTTTTTTGACATTTTGTAAACATCTGTAAACGTGTGTGGGGTTCCCTGCCCCCTTTGACGCTTCATACTTACATTATAGCCTCTAGCTGGTAAGAGAAATAGACCGTAAAATAAGCATGATCCGTTTTGGGTAAGGACTGGACATTGTTGCTTTTGGTAGGGAGAGCGAAAGCCTCTTGGTTTTAATTCTTTTTCTTTACTGTTGAGTAGCTCTCCTATGAGTATCAGTGTTTCCTGCTATGTAACACTAACTTTAGATTCGGCTGCAGCTACGTCTTGAACATTCTACTTAGCAGTGATGCTTCAAACAGCAAGAGCACAATATCTCGCATAGAAATGGTAATATTTTTGATGCTTTCCGCGATCAAGTTTCTTCACTTTACGAGTTCAAGTTCAGCTGGTTCAAAAATTTGTTCCAAGTGCCGAACTTCGGCAGACATACGGCAGAATCAGTTCAGTTTGGCCTTGATAGCAACGCCCATGATGAGTGAGCGATTCAAAAATATTTTCTCACAACTTTCTTCTTGAAACGGCTACATTCAGACACATTGCACTTTTGCGTGGCCTTGAAAGGAAGAAAAGCAAGCTTGGAATCTTCAGAATATTACATTACATTGTGCACAGTAATGGATGTGTATCGCAGGTTTGTTTTTTATGTTCTACAGTTCCTTTATTGCACTCTTTATCGAACGAACGGAGCTTACTTATCGACCAGTAAACATTCGGCATTTTAACTTATCCCCGCGTTAGTGGTGCATTTGTGTGCTATCCAGAAGGATCAGTCTACCTGTTCTGTGCCAAATAATTTTATGCCGTTTCCAATACTTTTTGCAGTCGCGCTCGTTCTTCGGCCATTCGATCACGAGACGAGCTCATTCTACTTGAAAACAGAACTATGATATCTGGGAAATGCTCACACACAAGCTAGAATAGGCGGATAAAATGACTAAAAGAAGAATCAAAAGAAAATCTACCTCAACGATTATCACTATTCTACATTCTCAGTTTTCTAAACGTACACCGCAGAGAGCTTAACGCCGAACAAGCAGGATGAGCAGGCAAACACCATTATCTAACGAGCTGTGGAAGGGGATGTTGAGGAATTCTCAATGCGTGCAAGAAGGGAATGGATCTCGTGGGCGAGAGGAGATCAGGGCCGCTGCCGTTTTTGTCGAGAACATGAAGGCATTTGAATGCTCTGTCAATGCTCAGCGCCCAGGAGCCCGAGAGCAGCAGGACTCCGACTGACTGCGTGTTTCGTTTTCCTTTTCTGTTTTGTTTTGCTTTCTCGGTCATTTTTGTCTGAATGAATACCAAGCAAATACTCGTTCAGGATTGAGGTATTCAACTTGAAGGAAGAAAACGAGTACGAACAACTTGAAGAAGAACCTGAGGGCAAACATGGTGCGTACTACAATAATTTACCGCTGATCTCAAAAAGAAAGGAGTCATTAAGGGATATGCTCACTTGATCAACAGTTTTACGTATTACTGAAGAAAAGACTGTATCTGATGCCCAACTTTCACTGTTGCTTCGCTGCGGTAAGCATACTCACAGAATTAGAATCCGTCGCGAACTGGGTCGAACTGTCGCGTTAGCGCTTTCGAGATTTTTCCGATTTCCCTCTATCCTAAGGGTCCCAGTGGATCCCCTGCTTGCTTATTACAAATCGAAAGGTATTCGAGCAACTACGGTTGTGTGGAGAAGGTGTACAACGGAGTCAGCCTAGAGTGCGCCGCTCGTCAGGATTTAGAGATCAAGATTATGGTGATCAAGGCGCACCTCCACGTTGGGAAGGTCATAACTTTCAAATGCAACTTATCGGATAGCTCTAAAAAAGTCCAGAAACTTCAAATTGTTTTCTATTAAGATTGTATTGCATATTCTGTGACCATTGGGTTTTTTTCTTGAAATTTTCGCATTCTCACTTTTTCCGTGCGAATATGGGTTTTTGAGGTGTCGGTGGCCGTAGCTTTCTCATTTTTCAATTCTGTGGCAAATTTCTGGTATTCCCTTTGAACAATACCTGATCTTTTCTTGAAAGCCGTAGAAAAAAAAAGAAAAAAAGAAAAGGAAAAAAATCACACCTACGCACTTTTTGGGTGGTCTTGCTCCTTCAGCCTCGAATAGTCAGTTTTTTAATATTGTCGCACTTCCTTGACTTTCTTCATATATTTGATCAAAATGAATTAAAATTTAACCGGAACAGTATTCCCTCTTATGATGAAATGAATTCAAATCGGTTGCCACCAAGAATTTTCGTGGAAAGCGCCAAAACGCTTTTCCTGGTTCAAAGTTGCGAAAGCTTTTGATAGCCTGTTTCTACTTTCTATAACCTGTGCAAGCCAGCCATTTTCGTCCCCGTCGTGTAGAGATGCAAGCCTTAGTCCGCAGATGTTTTCTATATTCATTCAGACCACATGAAATTTAAAAGCTGTTTATTCTCTTTGTAGCCACTGGCGAGCTAGGAATTCATCCCATCGATCTGTAAGAGTTATACAAGGCAAATTTCAATTTAAACCTTTCATTCTTCTATTCGATACTTTCCACGAACTCATGTTCTCTCCCAGCGCATTCCTCGCCCACTCACCTACCAGTGACGACATCGCCACGATTTCTGCTGCGGGCCCCGGGTTTGCGAACACCTTTCCACTACCCATGAGCAAAACGTGACTACCTCGTGACTAGCTCGAACAGGCGGTTGACCCTGGCCGCGAATTGAAGCGAATTTGAGTTGAGATTCAAGAGTATGCTCAAATTAGTAGAGAATGCAAATTATGAAAGAAGGTGTTAAACTTGTTGTTTAATGTGAGAACGCTGATTTTTTTCTTCACCGCATTTGTCACTTGAATTGTCAAATAGTCGACGATGGTCGTCTCACTGGTAAGATATTTGTAGTTTTTACCCTAGATAGAGGGAAGTCCTCAATTAGCACTCTTCATGTAGAGCGGCTGCTCCATTCAAAGATGTCACGTCATTCCTCACTTCCCCACTGGAAGTAGATGCATTTAGTGACTCCATTCCATAGCCATTGTGGTTGACTTCCAGCAGAACAGTAGTAAAAGAAATTCCATTCACTGCTTTTCTTGAAGTCGTTTTGACATTTCTGTCCATCGTTTTTTCTGAGCACTATTTAGGTCACTATTCCTATTATTCTGGTAATTTTCACAATAATATCGATCGATCAAGGGACTATCGCTAACACTAAAGGTATGACTAGTGCTTTTTTGAGCAATGCTTCTCTATTTTTTGGCAGATTGGGCACAGTAACTTTGGTTCACACATACACAATGGAACTCTAAACGTGGTGGCCAGAAATCTGGTTCATTTTGGGGTTTTGGTTTCATGCAGACATGAAATCGTAGATTTTCTACGCAAGCAGCCCATTTCACGGGCTAGGTTTCATTTTATCATCGACAAGTGATTAGCGCTCACTGGCGCGTACTCACTACCCAGCAGATATGGTAAAACACTCGTTGACGAATCTCTTTCTGAACTTCCCAACATTGCCACATTCGGATTCTACTGAAGTCACATTTGGAATCTTGATGGCCTCTTGAATTGAGTGCGACTCAGACTACATAAACATGGATGGGAGAGCAGCCGATAAATTTAGTGGACTCCAGAGCAATGAAAGGCCTAATTGTGTTCGGGCAAGGTTTCATCCGGGATTAGAGTCCGGGATCCACCATATGTGGTCCTCTAAGCAGTTATGGCCTGGGGATGACCGGAAAAATGAACTTCGTTCGGTCTGACTGCAAGGTTCTCACCCTCATTGGGTACAAAGTGGACGGAACGGAAACATCGATGGTATGTGCGGTAAGTAGTAACAACTGGAAAGAGCTGATAATGTTGATCAAAGTCGGAAGGTGAGACTTGTCGGAATTCCTGCGTCGTTCAGGGGGGTAGTCGAGGGTTTTTCCAAGTGATATAATCTACGGGTGCCGTGTTAGGCCATGTGACTGTTAATCCTTCTACATATTACGAAACCTCCAGCATAGTGTGCCTGTTCGGCAATGCGTGTGCCGGTGTGTGGATTGTCCGCAAAGTCAAGTGTTAAAGCGGTTGACGGAATAAACAAACCGTAATCAAAACTAGCGAGTTTGTATGCCTTGCGATATCAATGTTTTGTGAATGTGTCAATCAATCAATCAATCAACAATCCTCGGCGGTTGTTCGGAAACACTTTGAGTACGCTCTCGGCTATGAAAATGTTGCTGAAGGGGCAGCCGGAGGGCCGGGGAAGAAGAGCTGTTTCCATTTTGAGTTTTATTAATGCGATTTTCCTTCTCATGCGAGAAAGACTGCTTCTGGCGATCATTTGGGGCAGAACTGGTGCATTAGTAAGGCATATAGGTAGCGTGTAAATGCGGACTTTTTAAGTTTTATTGCACTGTTGCGCTTGTGACATTATGAGACATTGTGATTATCTTGCGCTCATACAAATGATTGAAGCCAGCAATTACGGTAGAATCTCAGATGGTTTAAAGCGAAAAAGCGAAAGTCGAGGTACTGAATGATGCGGAAAAGTCAGAGAAATCTGTCAGCATACTAGAATGGAACTTCTTGATTGTGCGTCGGTTTTCTACCGCAGACGAGCAGCAGGCAAGAAAGAGGTCGTCTGCATTGAATCGATAACCAAAAAACCGAAAACATCGTGTTCTACTGATAACATATCAAACGCCGGGTGAAAATCGTGTCGAGGAGAACCCAACTGTGATAGGACTCGGCGACTACGGCGTTAAGCTACTACTAGCAAAGGAATCCTGAAAAACAAAACATTCTCCTATTGTGACAGCGGCAATTGTTCACGTGTACCCTTGTTACACGAAGCATGATCGACAGGAATGAAGAAAAATGATGAATAGGACCTAGAAGTGTCACCAAATTTAAAGGGGCAGCTGATTCCTCACGCGGCTGCGGCGCGGCTCACGCGGTGGAGCGATTTATCTCGAAAATTTGCCTCTCCCCTTATGCTTCAAACCTTAATAACTTTTTCGAAACTTGATCTTTTGGAGAACTGTTTGTGTGCTTCGAAAGAGCTTCGATTGCAGTTTTTACTATCTTTGAAGTTGCTCTGAAGATACCCTATTCAGTGAGATTTTCCACGTCGAGGAAACGTCGAGGAACTCAAATTTTCATGCGATTTTTGCTGTTTTCAAGACGATAACTTTCTTAATTCTCAATTGCTTCGGAAAAGTGTGGACAGTTTTAGAAAGTAGAAGAATTGCTCTTTCAAATGGTTGCCTGACTTGTTTCGAAAAGTTCCTACTTAAAGAGAAATCTGCGTCGAGGAAATATCGAGGAATTTTTCCCTTCACTTAAAGGATTCCTTTCACATCATTCGCTGAGTGATTTCCTGAAAAATCGCAAAATGTATTGGGTACGCATCGCTTTGCTGTCGCTGAAACAACTAGATACGGTTCGTTCCAGGGCCGCCCTCCAGGCGAAACTTAAGCGCCGCACTGGCCCGTACATAAAACCATCAATCAAGCAGAGTCCTGTAGCCCTGGGCTCTACGGAATTTCCGCAGCCCAATAGCCACGAGACTGCGCGGTCCATGCCACTGATTGTGGGACACAACGTTGCTCTCCTTCCATTTTATTTCGTTTCCTTTGATGTGAAACCTGCAAAGAATGAATCCTGTTACGTTTCCCTAGGCATTTGATTTCAATGAGAGATAAATGGTGAAGACGCCCCCTTCCACTTCTCTCAAACCTGGATTCCACTCCTCGTTCGATACTGATACCGACAATTACGACCCACCCTCCTCCCCTTCCACAAAGGCAAATACGACCCTCCGTCGAAGAATTCCTCGACCGATATCCACCCTGATTACACGGAAGATAAAGGATACGATCGCATAAATTGAAATTGTCGAAATAAGAAATGAATGATGCTTCTATTGAAGTCAAACTCGAAGTCGTAGCACAGGCGAAGGCGCAGTGCACAAAAATCTCAAAACCACAGTACGCTGCAACTTGCAGACGTTTCGCTGCAGAATGCCATTCCTTGCTACTCTGAGCTTACGGCTTCTGCTTGAACTGGTGCTACGTTTTAAGGCTGCGCACGCGTCGTGTCCCACTCGCTCGCTTTAGAGTGATAGAATGTTGATGATTATGACAAGGAAGTGGTAATGATGGGTAGGAACACTGATATAACTCAACGACAATTGACTGTTTAGTCAGTTGAGCAAAGTGGTCAGCAAACGGGCACCTTGCATTCCTATTCCTTCATCGAGAGAAACAAAGTTACTAATGGCTTAATAATCTGAATTTCGACCAATCGTGAATATCCATCAAGGCTATATGTTTGGAGTTATAAGTTACCAGTCTTGCTCCTCCCGTTAGCGCTCTACAAAAGCTTCACTGAAACTGAGTATAGCTGGGGTATTGTGTTGAGCAACACACCGTTCTCAATTGATTTGACTGATGGTATTAAGGAAATCAGATGATAAAGCAGTAATTTCTCATAGTTCGTCAATACCAATAAACATCCATCATTTTTCTGGAACTAACAAAGTCTAGCAGCCGAATGAGCGTTTGGATAACTAATACAATTACTTGGGCTGCTTATTATCAGCCCTCAGCGTAAACATCTACCATGCTTTGGATACTGGGATAGTTTAGCGGTCGTAATAACTTCTTATACCGGTGATGAGATAGAAATAGTAGCAACAGTTATTGTATTTCCATACATTCTGGCCCTGGGAGCTCGGGCAGATTAGCGGCTCACTGGAGAGGACGTGAAGTGCTTTCTTATCGCACATCTGTATGAGAACTTCAATGGCATTTGCCTTCCGAACGCTCCTTATCAGCTCCTATCAGCTGTTATCACTTTCTGGTCCCCATCAAATATGTTCCCGTCCCACCCCCTATATCATATCTGCAAAACAACGCCTCAATGCTGCTGGGCCTTGCGCTGTCAATGTCGTGACATTTTCCTTCCAACGCTTCTTATCAGCCCTATCAGCTGTTATCACTTTCTGGTCCCCACCAAGTTTATTCGAAACGTCCCTTATCAGCCTTATCAGTAGTTATCACTTTCTTCCCCACCAAATATGTTCCCGTCCCACCCCCTATATCATATCCTGAAATCAACTCCTGTGACTGCTGGTACGCGCGCTATGAATTTCGTGACAAACACACAGACCTACACACACTCACATACATGCTTAGCGAATTATATACAGTAGGATGGAATTGATCGTAAGTATACGATTACTGTAAAACCTATGCTACGCCATATGACGCATTTCACGAAGGATCTCACAACTCGATACATTAGCTGTAACCTGATATTCTAAAGGGTGCTCATCCGCTGAAGCCAAAAGTGTGATTCGAGCGTGATTCGAGAAATAGTATTACATGATTGGTGATAACATTATCCATGTTCGGCTTTCATGAAACCCGGGCATGTAATCTCCAACAATTATTTATTGTTTCTGCGCCAAACAAGTTTTGCTAGAATATGTATTCAGGCTGACTTTTCGACAAACTCGTCGTTCTCGAAGGGCTGAGATGGTCTCGAAACGTTAAAAATTACCTATCCACCCATATGAATCCGAATTTGACCAAGTGCCCCCAGGCTAATGAAAGCAATAGTGGAAAATTCAAGAATGGGTCACTTACCTCAACTCCACCAGCGCCGCCGCTTTTCGATCAACAGCTTCCTTTAATGCTCTCCAGAGAGAGTAGAATAAATGAGCCCAACTATTCGTGTGCTAGTTATAAGGAGTTTGTTTCAAGGCTGTTCAGTGATCTTTGCTCCAAGTACACGAGATGCGAGGCATTGGAAGGCATGCCCCTTCGCCAACCACTCCATCTTTTTCTTTCAATAGTGAATCTCACAGTTGTAGTCAACTAATAGGTACTTCTTCAGTTACAAGCGTGTCACTTAACATGTATGGTTATGGTCGCTTCATCATATTTGATCCAAACAACATGACTGCGAAAGCGAAGTATATATTCGAAACTCTTCTACGTTATCCCAGCATAGAGGTCATTTCGACGTTCTTCATTCACTTCATTATGAATTTACGTATGATGTTTATTTATTATATACTACCAGTTTTGCTTCGCCCGCTATCGCGCGCATCACACGGCAGGCTTTAGCGAAACTTGGAGGACCCATGGAATATCAGCATGAGATACTCCATTAACCATCTCACTATTGACTGTGTTAGACCCTCCACAGTTTCACTGAAGCTCATCGAGAATACGCGTGATAACGTCTGAGCTGAACTGGTATATTGATCACACTCTGTAAACATCCAGCATTCTTCTTGAATTCAGATAATTTAGCGGTGAATAGGATTGCTGTCAGTCTCAAAATCAAAATGAAATATGCCTATTTACATAAGTGAGGAGCTAAGGCTTATCATTTATTTACATTCACCATTATTTAGAACCCCGAAAGGATTAGCGGTTTAATGAGTTTGGGCTTTCTTGATAGAAATGAAACTTATCATTTGCTGAAGACTTGTTTTTTGAATTTATGCAATCGAATTCTATTAAGTAAGCTGGATATATATCGAAATAATGTGCACGTACCTTTGTTTGTACTACTACGACTTACTACAATTTGTAAGTAGGAACGCTCTAGTGTCAACGCTGCGTAACGGAATTGACGACTTTTGCTTTCTGACGCGCCTTATCAGCCCTTATCAATCGTTATCAGTTTCTGGCACCCACCAACAATGTCCCCGTCCCACCCCACATAACACTTGTAAGTATGGTTGCTCTGGTGTCAACGCGAGCCAGGCAACGGAATCGACGACTTTTGCGTTCTAGCGCATCTTATCAGCCATTATCAGTTGCTATCGCTTCCAATCATGTACCACCAATGTCCCGGGACCGCCCCACATAAGACTTGTAAGTATAGACGCTCTTTTACCAATATGAACGGCAAAACGAAATTGGCGATGCTCGCTTTCTAGCCCCTCTTATCAGCTATTATCAGTCGTTATCAGTTCCTATCACGTACCACTTGTGTCCCCATCCCACCCCCTATAACATATGTAAGAACCACTGCGCTATCATTACTGTGACTCACTACTGATTTTTCCGTTCAACACTGCCACAACAACTACACGACGCTAGGCTTATAATATTATACGAACTCAAGAGTGCACAACGTCCCATGCAGAAAAAAAAAACCAGTAAACACAACGATGGTGAGAACTAAGAATGAAGGTGAAAGGCTAAGTTGGAGAAAAACCGTCCGCAGTGCAGGATGAATTATTGTGAATAACTACATTCACCATGCCAGTGCATTGTGGCAGTAGAAGCCTCTTTGGTAAATTTGCAGCAAGCAAGTACCCCACCAGTTGGCCATGGTGCCATAGTTTACGATGTAGTATGTGGACAGTGTAAGCCGTCGGCACACCGGGTATTGCAAACCTCCACGTGGCAACCGACTGCTGCGTACGAGCATAGTCAAAAACAAGGCTGATTTGATAGGAGTACTGACAGCACAGAGCAGCAGGCATGCCAAGAAAGATGAATTGTATATGATCAAAAAGTGCCAGCGGACCATTGCTCCCAACTTCACCTGTAGAAGGAGAATAGGATAACAACTGAAACGAGTCAGAAACCAACTCAAACAACAACATGGATCATATTGCGTATAGCCCCACATGAGATAACAAAGAGCAGGAGGAATAAGCAAACATGACAAAGAAACAACTTGCTTTCCGAAAGGCACATAAGAAAGCTTTTGCAACGATACAAGGAAAGATAATTGAAATATAGAACCGAAACATGTTATAATAGAATTGGCATTATTTTCTGGATTCACTCATCAAAATGATATGGTCAGTATGGAAAGTCCTTACCTTTCCTGCTGCGTCATACTGGCAATTAATAGGTACATTTTCCGAAGTAACCGGAGGAGGGGTAACCAAGATATATTCACAGAACAGCTTATTGTAAGCCAACACTCGGTTCGCAACAGATATGGCCGCACTAGACGGTCTAGTCACCCACACGAATCGCACGAAAAAAAGAACAATTTATTTACGAATAACAACAATAAAAAAAAGATCACGATGTTCGACAGCGATAGAAATGTCTGAGTGGACGTCGGACAAGGCGGCTGTGGGCGGAGAGGGTCACTTGAGATCCCCATAGGGAGTTGCACCAATCTCTAGGGGATTTCTCCACCACCTAGTAATAGATCCTGCTCTTTGCCACTAAGGCTTCCAGCTTCAAGAACAGGGGTTTCCCTTTTTAGGCCCCTAACAACACGCTACTAAGCTGCAAGCGGCCACTTAGGCCAGACGAGAAAACAGACGAGAATAAGAGTAGTAGAGCAGACCAAAAAAAACCTCCGATACACCAAACAGTCTCCTTATATGTGCGCTCTCCCGCGCCCACTACCCGCACGATCAAAACACGTGGGTCAACCGTTGACCCCTTATAGGACCTTGCGCTTTAGCGGCCCTCTCTCGTATGGGTCCGCCTTCTCCAACACCCCGGCGACGGCTCCTGCTCGGAAGCTGGAACTTTTCAGCTTTCCTCTTTATAACTCTGTACAATGATTTCGCCGCCGCAACCCCTGAATAGGCGTTATAGAATTGGGCAGCTCCTTCTGGGGAGCCAGCCTCTATGAATATTTTGCCATTTTTCATGAAATTACTAGCAGTACCGATGAATTGTTCGTCGCCACCCAATCTGAAAAATGCGGAATCCAGAGTTTTCCACAGTTTTGTCATAGATATCCATTTCTCCATGTTGGGCGCGGTTATCGGTGTCCACGCTGTCACAACGCGGCCTCCTTCTTCCAGATGGTTCTGGACGAGCTTCACTATTTCACGTAGAACCTTCCATGTGTCCTTTGTTTTCCAAAGGAAAGACTATGATCCATGTTCCAAAGGTGGCCCATTCGACCAATGTTTGCTTGAGTGCTAGATATGACGTGACAACCTTGGTTATAAGCCCTCCTCGAGGACCGTCCTTCTCCAGTAACAGCGCTGTTTCAGGCGCGGCGTATCCTGTCGGTCCTTGCTTTTGCTTTCTGGCTTTCCTTGCCTCCTTTACGAAGTCCAGTTTGAGCTCTCGAAAAGCCTCCCTATAAAAGTCGATCACGCAGTTATCTTCAATTGGTTCGTGTTTTGCTACCGATGACGTTGTACAGACAAACTCAGTCCAGTCTGTACACACTGAATAGGCTAGTTTTAACGTTTTCTTCAGCGCCTCCTGGTCCAGCGATACGACTCGCTCCTTAAAAAATCCGATCTTCTGAGAGGTCGTTAAGTCTTCCCGGATGAATATGGAAGCTGCCTTCCAGGCCGACCAGACGTCTCCAAAAGGCTGTCTGCCGTATGCTCCTGGGAACTTGATCCCTTCGATGTCCGATAATGTTGTTTTTGCGAAACATTCGTCGAGGCATTGAAACTGAAGGTGGCCTCTCTCAGCGGCATTCGTCAGAACTGCACCTCTGAAATTTGCAACATAAGTTTTACATACTCGAACCTTCGTTTTTCTACCTTTACGGCCTCTAACGTGTGCTGTGTCTATGCGCTCGTTCGAGATCTCCCTGGGACTATCCTCAACATATCAAATTGTATTCGAATAGGTTCGGTGTCTTCGCCGATTCTGCTTACTAGTGCTGAGTTTTCGCTCACTTCTATTACCCGGAATGGTCCCGACCACTCATTTACTAACTTAGGATGCGTTTGCCGTGTTTTCTCTCCCGGTGAAAAAACATACACGCGATCACCAATCTTTGGGAACCTTTTCCCTTCTACTTTATTTTGAATATCATACTCGTTTTTCATCCGCTCTCTCACCCTACAATTATATTCTTTCACTCTTTCATGAGTCTCGGCGACTGCCTGTAGAATTTCCGCCTTGTAGTCCCCCATGACTTATCCATGGAATACCAGCTCACCCCTGCGTTGGGTATCACTTCCGACGGAAAAATCGGATCTGTCCCATGAAGCAGGAAGTAGGGGCTTTCCCCCGTCGCGCGGTGTGGCACCATATTGTAGGCCATCATGCAGAATGGCAGCCTGGTATCCCACTCCGTAGGGATTACAGTGGATTTCCTCAGCATGGCAACAATAGTGCCATTCAGTCTTTCTGTGAGACCGTTCTCCCGTGGGTTATACCCTTTTGTGGTTAGGTGCTCGATTTTCGTAATCCTCGTGATCTCCTGCATTACCTGGTTAACGAACTCACCACCCCTGTCAGATAGTATTTTCCTGGGCCACCGACACCCGTCCGCTATCCATCTGGTGAAAAAGGTTCTTGCGATAGTCTCCGCCGACTTGTTCGGTACGGGATAAGCAGCCGCATACTTCGAGAAATGGTCTATAACCGTAACGGCATACCTATTTCCTTTAGTTGTAGGACCCAACTCTAGCACATCGATCCCAACTATCTCGTATGGTTTGGATGTTACAATCGGTTTTAGAGGTGGAACCATCGCCTGGTGTGGGTTGTGCACAAAGCATTTCTGGCACTCCTTCGTCCACCTATGAACATCTTGCACCATTCCTGGCCAGTAAACCTCTTTGGTCAATTTTCCCAGTAACTTCTGCGCACTGAAGTGACCCGCGAATAGTCCATTATGCGCTTCGTAGAAAACCTCGTATCTGTGGGCTCTGGGAACCACAAAGACAATTCTACCATCTTCCCGATACAGCTTCAGTTCTCCTTCTTCTAAGACAAAATCAGCTATCCTCAGCGGTCTCTTTTCACCTACTATCTGAACCACTTCGTCCAACTTCCCTTCCTCTACCAACCGCACCACTTCGCCAAACTGGGGGTCGTCTCTCAACTGCGCCAGCCATCTTCGAGTCCTTTTTAGTAGTCACAGTGTTCACTACCGCATCATTAAGACCTCTAAGCGACTCCGTCATTATCGACGCAGGTTTTCCTCTGCTAAGGGCGTCCGCCACTGCATTTGCTTTGCCCTTAACATACAAGATCTCCTACTTATACCTTTGCAGCTCAAGGGACCACCGCAGGACCCTTGCTGAC
>MU868607.1:65842-78299 GCA_036418205.1 Ostertagia ostertagi
GGGGTAGGGTAAAATGAGACTTTGAATGCCCTGGAGCCAGGGTGAAAATCGTGTCGAGTACGTGGTCGCAGAGGTACGACCCCCCCCCGAAATCGAGATCCTGGCACGACCCCCTCTAACAGAGCAAATTAATTCAATTAAAATAAATCCTGCAAAACAAATCAAAAAAAATTCTGCAAAATAATGCTAAGGACGCTTCATCTTGTCATCTATGCACGTCTTCCATCGCTGCATACTTTTGTGTACATACTGAAATATCGACTCGAGGAAAGAGGCATTAACTTTGTGTGACCTCAAGGCGAGGTTCGTTCAGAAACGCACAGAAATCCTGAAGACACGGGGTTGCGATTCAATCTTGATTCTTGCTTGAGTATATCAAAACAGCCGAGTGTATCAAAGGCCGATTCAACGGCAGCTGCGGCGCGATTGTCACTGGGTCAGATTTGCCGAAATTTCAAAAAAAAAACGTCCGAATCTACACCCTCGATGAAAAGGTTGCATTCCTCCATTTCACAACCTTTGAAGCAGCTTGAGGTAGAGTTAGATAGAGCTGGATTTCGCGTTTCCAACAAGCATCGAAATTGCTCTGGAAGCCTTCCTTGCAGAAAGATAGGGTCTGTCAAATTTCGTCGAGTAAATGTCGAGGAGGCCCAAATTTTCACGCGAGTTTTTGCCACTTCAAGAGCAATATATCTCTTATATTGTAAGATCCTGAAAAAGGGAAGATAGTTTTGGAAAGCGGAAGGTTTGCGCTTCCTGATGGTCTGTTTAGTTTTCTTCTACAGCTTTTCTTTGCGCTAGGCTTGGATGGCGTAAGAACTATTAGCTTTTTGGTTGAAGAGATAATTGCGTCGAGGATCTATCGAGGTCGGATCCGGCCACCTGGAAATCCGCTCCCTCATTCACCATTGCAAGTGTGACTCGTTGGCAACACTCGGAATGTGTCTAGAACAATATCTTTGAACGCAAACAATAAGAATAGGAGCAATCGTCATCATCCGATTTGGTATTGGTATAAGCCATGCATCCCTCCTCCACTCACAGTTGCAGAATCGATTGAAAGGTGTTATATGATGGGGACCTTCGAACGAAACTGTATTGTAGTAGACATAGTGTGTTGTGCTATTCCTGTAACCTAAAAACAACTTCATTTGCCCAGCGCTTTTTCTTCACGGT
The DNA here is from genome assembly GCA_036418205.1 of Ostertagia ostertagi. Lineage (NCBI taxonomy): Eukaryota > Metazoa > Nematoda > Chromadorea > Rhabditida > Trichostrongylidae > Ostertagia > Ostertagia ostertagi. Next base: position 67,019 of record MU868607.1, read on the forward strand.
TGTCGTTTTTCCGACAGGGTCCCTAACAACAGCGTCATTCTCAGCGAGGTATTAAGGGAGAAGGAGCGAGTGATAGGCGGAGGAGGTGCCTTTGCAGCGCGTGCGCACATGTGGCACTCTTCTTTGCGGGGATGCACTTTCATTCTTTGTACTGCCTTCAAATACGCCCTTCTCATAGTGGAGAATGGAGCGAATCGTGGCGCGAGGGGGGGGGTGGAGCGACTGAACCTGCAAAGAAAATTTAATATCATGTTTTTTTGGATGTTTTCATTTTCTGCTGCGCTATACCCTATTACCTATCTGCACCATGATACCACTGTTGTTACTGACCCCCAAGAGTACGACCCCCCATGGACCAGCCCAACAGGTACGACCCCCCTGTCGAGGATTTCCTCGACCGATATTCACCCTGCGGACGTGGAGTCAATATTGGCAGATACCGGGATACATTAGTCAACGTCAAGCGCCATGGTTGAAGCATGATTTCGGTAGGACACTCAATGCTGTTTCGATGTATTTTGTAGGACGCCCGGAAGATGACTGCAGCAAATCATCGAAACTACATTTAGATGGAGTCATAAGTAGAGACTCCGCTCCCCTTTCTTCATGTGATGTCATGGCGGAGATTCCGAACATACCTTCAATAATGCCTTTGTTGTAAGAGCGCACTTAAGGAGTGATGCCTGCTAACGAGCGAATATGTGGGAGAACAGCTATGGCAGCCGTGGTTACTTTACTAAATCGACAGTAAAAATCATCAGAGTCCCAGAACTGCTCTTACGATTAGAAGTAAAATCTCATCTTGTAATCTCTTATCACGTTCCTGTTAGTTTATGAGTATGTCAGTAGCTTTCCTATTGCTACAGTGCATAACACGAAAGCATCGCTACTAGGAGAGTCAATAAATTGGGATCGACAAATGCCGCAAAAGTTTTCGATTCTACGAATGCAAGCGATCCACCGAAACATTCTCAAAAGTTCTCCCAATCGTACAACGACTTAGACTCCCTTCAAATTTTTGGAGGTGGCCCGAACAAAGCTCAACATCTTCAAAGACCAGAAAATACTATCCCATTCAGCATGCAGTGAAGTTTAAAAGAGAGAATCAGCTTAAAATTTCATTGACATTGATTGACTAATCTAAGCATCAAAAATTAGTACTTTAACATAGCGACATGGTCTAAGTAACCCCCGTAAATTCAGCTTTCCATAAATTGTCCTTAAATACCGTTGCAAACAGAGTAACGCATCAGTGTACATACATCTTCTTGACATCTACATATAGTGTATACAGTGCGCGTCAATTGTATATGCCACCCCCTGATTTTTTCAGTTTTCTGACTTATTTGGAAATTTCGTAAATCGGCATAGCAACCATCGTTTTCGGCGTGTCGGAAAACTAAGAATGGTGTTGTTTGATTTTGGTTAACGCGTGGATTTGAATTGCTCTGTTCTTTTGAAGAAAATGGGCCGCGTCAATTGCTTATGCCATCCTAAAGTTTCTTCAGAATTTCTCATGTCTCTAACGCTATTCAGCTACGGTGTGCATGTAATACAAATGAGGAAATCCTCCACTTATGCAATGCACACAAATGGTGGAGCATTTATAACTAATTAGTTCGGAATATTAGCCCTAATACTGGACGGTAGCAGCATGAAAACGCTTTATCAGAGAAAGTGCTGTGTGCTCACTCTTGCGATCGCTCCTGCTGCTTATTGTAGAACTCATCGAGGAGTGTATCCAGGCAAAACTGGGGAAATTGAAGTGCTCAAGGAGCTCTTAAATTCTCATTTTCCCGCTTCGAATCCGTGGTCAACTTTATTTGTGGTCTCGGCTCCCGCGAAGCTCGAAGCGTTCACGCTCACAAAGTCTCTGTTCAGAGAGAATATGAGTTGCACTCACAATCCGCGTAGTACCCATCGCCGAACTTTGTCGGATTCTCTCTGGAAAAATTTTCGTACCGAGCGAGCGAAAATGATGACATGGGCCAGTTGTAACTTGAACGGGACACCGAAGTGGTGGCATGGGCCATCATTGCATCGCCTTGATAAGAAAACTTCGATGGAATCAGACGCGCCAAAAATGTTTTGAGAGCGAGCACGTCCTTTTTCCCAGTTTTGCCTGGATACACTCCTCGATGAGTTCTACAATAAGCAGCAGGAGCGATCGCAATAGTGAGCACACAGCTGTTTCTCTGATAAAGCGTTTTCATGCTGCTACCGTCCAGTATAAGGGCTAATATTCCGAACTAATTAGTTATAAATGCTCCACCATTTGTGTGCATTGCATAAGGATTTCCTCATTTGTATTACATGCACACCGTAGCTGAATAGCGTTAGAGACATGAGAAATTCTGAAGAAACTTTAGGATGGCATAAGCAATTGACGCGGCCCATTTTCTTCAAAAGAACAGAGCAATTCAAATCCACGCGTTAACCAAAATCAAACAACACCATTCTTAGTTTTCCGACACGCCGAAAACGATGGTTGCTATGCCGATTTACGAAATTTCCAAATAAGTCAGAAAACTGAAAAAATTAGGGGGTGGCATATACAATTGACGCGCACTGTATATCGAAGTCACATTATGCGCGTCTTTAGAGTTGACGTGGCCGTCGCCGCACTTGATAGGAAGCGTGTGGATAAGCTGTTTCTAACATACTCCGCTGGATATCAGCAGAAGCATGCTAAAGCAGCTTATCCGCGCAATTTCTATCAAGCGCGGCAGTCGCCACTCGAACCCAAAGACACATCTTAGCTTCGAGATATGGAGTATACCCACTCATCTCTTGCCTTCATTAGTCCCAGTCAGCACAGCTCAATACTATAGTGCTTAGGTGCAGTCACATGTAAGTGCCGATTTCTTCATACCCACGCCATCTTCCCAGAAAATGTTTGTGTTGTTCCCACCAAAGGGCTATGTGGAGGCCTCAACCCTCACGTATTACGAAACTCACCCGTCAGTACTCGTCTTTAGGGCGAAATAGTGACGTCCGTTGAAAAACATCTTCGTCACCGTCTAATTTATTCAAGAGTTCCGTCTGAATCACTCAGCGAGAAGAGCCTGTCGGAATATTTGTGAATTTATAGGACCATGCTCGCTGAAATAGAATACTGTTGATAGTGCTTCCGGAAGCGGCACTTGGGCGACAACTGCCCTCGCAACCAACCATGAATTCGGACACAAATGCCCGTAATAACTGACAGATTCAAGAGCTTCTCAAAGGCAACTCGTGCATCAGTACCCGTCAAACTGCAGCAGACCTTCAGCCTTCCCAGAGCACCGTGTATTGGGCCTTTTGAGCCATGGAGTAGTTGCACACGTTGAGAAGATAAATCCTCACACGTTGAATGAGGAGCATCGGAGGACATGTGTGAACAAATCCTAAAATTTGCTGTCTGAAAGTCGTACTTTGTCAGTGGGATTGAAGACAGTCTACTCACAAGATACGGAGCATCAGTGGGAACGTGCAATTCAGCAGCGACAATGAGCTCTAATCGGTATGCTTCACCCAAAGTGGGTTCCGGTCTATCAATGTTGGATTGCATCATCACAAACTTGAAACGATACCACCTTTGCTAGCGCATACATCCACTGCTTACAGCTGGATAAGCGTCTTCTGGATTCGCGAAGTTGTGGCTCTCAGTAAATTAAAATACAGTGTAGCAGCTTCAAGCTTTAGCAATTACGCAAGGCCTCTTTGAGCTTAGTGAACTTGGCAGATTATATCGTAAGAAGGGCTTGCCTTCATTTGAGAGGTGAACAGGAAAATTCCTCTTCAAAAATACCTCGTCGGCGACAAGGTACGACGAAAAAACCGCTGATGTCTAATGTGGGCAATATGTTTTCTTTGGCCTCCTGTGTAAATAGAATCGCCATCTGTGTCTTCGCTTCTACTTTCTACCCTATTTGCGCTAGTGTGGAGTCATGGGTAATTGGTGTAATATATTAGGTCATCTCATTCAAACATGTCCAGACATCTAGAGAAATGGTGGGAAAAGTAAAAGAGCTAGAGCATTCTGCTTGCTTTTGTTTTTAAGCTAGCACACCTAGCTACGGTATACCCTAATTAAGTTTGTAGTGCCGCAGAAGGAACACTTAAAAACATAAGAAAACTCATAGTGACCAAAATCGAGGTGGAATTTGTAAGATGTTTTTTTACAGACCACTTGAAGTCTGAGTTACGTCAGTACTGGCGTCATGTCGCACAGTTTTGCAACGCCATTTCTTTTTTTTACTTCAAGTTCTCGATGATAGATGAGCAATGACCTTTCTAAAAGTTTTGTTTGTGTGCTGACTAAAATGACATCTGTCCGCCAACCTGAGCATCTTAGAAGCCAATCGGGGTGCAGTAGTTTTGTACAGAGGAAAAATGTCTAGTTAGTCCTGAACTGACAAATATCTGATTTTTTATAGATTTTGTGGACGCACTCGGACAATTTCTGTGAAGGATGGCCGAACGACTGGCCATTCGTAGTGGGAGCAGTGGCGCTCGGTGAAGATATTGGAAAATCTTACTTTGTGAGCCTTATTGCATGTCATTTACAGTTCAGAAATACAAAGTCAACAGCACATGGACTAAGAAGGCAAGGGGAATGGGGTGTTGCATCGCATTCGAAATCGGTATCTCTAATTGGCAGATCCCTACTCCCATCGATGTCAACCATGCAAGGAACTGCCAAGGGCACTTCTAGAGTGGAAATGAGGGTGGGAAGACGTGGGTGTGTCCTCTAGAGATTGTTTTATATTTGACGCAAGTGGCGCAATGCTTTCGGGAAGGGCAGGAACAAGCAGTAATTGTTTTGGGATTAAGAAAAGTCTTTGACAATTATTGTGGTTTCAGCCCCCCCCCCATTTGGGCAATTCTCAGACAGAGGCAGTTGGTAGGTAGTAGTTAATACAGTACATGCAAAGCTAGTCCATCGGGCGACGGTGTGAAGGAGAATCGTATGAGAAACTCTCCTTGCTGACTAAATGTGTTCGTTGGTGCAATGATTGATCGTGTTTCTTATCTTCTTTGATTGCTATTCTTTTCATTTTTTTATCATGAACAAGTGACATGGGAGCGTTCAAATGGCTACAATGGTACCAGAAAATGATCCCGATCCTAGGACAACGGACATCCTTGTCTGAGCTTAAGGGTGGGAATGCTCCAGGGTGGGTGATCACATGCAGCATTTGAATGACTGTGAGCAGGATGTGTGGGATGTGTAGACTTATTGTGGCTCCCAAATACGTATTAACACATTCACGACGACGCCCCTTTTCCACTTTTCGGTTCGGTCGTTGGGCGATTTTGGTGGGCGCCGCCGCCTCACCACATAACCGCAGATTTTGTTTTGTAAATGAACAAAAACATGAATGTCACAAAATAATTTCTGCAATGTCCAATGCGTAAAGATTATCTAAACATATAACAGTAGGATTTCGATCAGAACGACAAATAGTGGTTACGAAAAGAGAGCATTTATTCACTTCCCCGTGAAGGAATTTAAAAGCATTTTACACTCGATTACGAGGTTTGCCCACCTATCTGTCCATTCCTAGCGCCTGGCAAGCGATTATCAGTTGGCAGCCCATATGGGCTGCCATCGTCCCAGGAGCGCATGTTGTTGGCAGCCCATATGGGCGGCCACAGGCGTGAATGTATTAATTTAGGTGCGCCGCATTTGTGCACGTTAGAACAAATGCCCACGACCGTTCCGATTTTTTAAATGATTTTTTCAGTGGGTTTCAAGCTTCATACTTGATATTTGCTTCAAGACAGCAATTATGAAGGTTCTAAAGGGGTTTATATAGGACGTAGGGGTGCTTACTGGTACGCCGAGAAAGCAGAGAAATCCGTGAAAAAACCAAAATGGGACCCTCTTGTTTGGCCGATTATTTCCACTCATGGACAGGTAACAGCTCAGGAAGTGGACGTATGAACGAGCTAAAACGCATCTGGTGGTACCATGCTAGAGTACGCTCCAATCGAGTTGCTCCGATTCTGCTGGCACGCAGTCTTTCCATATCAAATATTTACGTGCTGGTGGGTCGATGTCATAGAATCAAGCGTTGCGCCAGCGAACGAAGACCAGCGAGTCGAAATGTGTACCAGCGAGTACAGCGATGTACCAGCGACCCAATAGTGGGGGTATCCAACGTTCAAAGAAGCCCGCCACTTTCAAACAGCTGTCCACTGTCACGTGACACTGTTCGAAAGTAGCGGCTTTCCTTTGAACGTTGGGTCCGCCACTATTGAGTCGCTGGTACATCGTTGGACTCGCTGGTACATAGTTCGACTCGCTGGTGCATCGGTCGATTCGCTGGTGCAAAGTTCGATTCGCTGGTGCAACGTTCGATTCGCTGGCGCAACGCTCGGATCCAGCGATTCGCTAGCGAATCGCTCGATTCGCAAACTATGACATCGGCCGTATGCGGATCCCTTCCGAGGCGGAGTGATTTTGAAGCCCTGGTCGAATACACCTTCCATCGTTATATCACCACACCTCTTCCTTGGCTGCCAAATAACTGCTTCGTGTGGCGCATATATAGGGTGGGTAAAAACTATTAGACGCCATATATTTTGAGTGTAAAAGTTGAGAAGGGGGCTTGATTAACACAATAACTTTACAGAAAGATAGAGTTGAGCTATACAATCACTTTGGTTGAAAGATGCTCTAAGTAAGTTTAACGATACTGCTTTGAGAGAGTCCTTCTGATGATTACCGACAGAATCATAACTAAAGACGATGTCGTCCCACGTCTTTCGAACCGCTGACTTCAGAGCAGCGACCGAGCTGTAGAAGTCTATTGAAATCATGCACTCTAGATTCCCCACATAAATAGAGAAACCCAAAGGATTGAAGGCCTGAAAGGAAGAAGGTCAGAACCCCTCGCTTAAGAGGCCGTAGAACGCGCGTCCAGAACTGCTTCGATCGACATGAGGGCATATTAGAGAGCCCAGTTTTTATGGAAGAACGAATGGTCATTTAGCAGAATGCTCATGATTTCGAATAACATACCGCAGCGCACTCTACAAGAACTCAGAGTCAATTTTGACATTTTTTGAAATGATCATTAATGCCTCCTCTCCGGATGTTCCCTCGTCCCTAACTGCCCTTCTTGGGAGAAAGTCTGCTAGAGATCGAACGTTATTTCGGATTATATGGGAATTTCTCCAATAAAAACCAGCATAGATACTGTCAGTAACTTTTCAAATCAAGTTACATCCCAAGATCTTCAGGGAGAGTAACGGCAGATCTTGAGTTCGAAAGCCATACATGCTGACTCGATCGTTGTAAGTGATCCAGGATCTAGGTGATTGCCCCAATCTTCTGGGTGTGCAGGGAGTTCGACCTTCCACTCCTCGCAATCCCAGAGATGTGTATATAAACTTTAAGAGCAATGAAGATGTTTCGAAGAGTAGAAGGGGAATACCAAGTCGGCTTGCACATTCGCAACTCTGGAGGCCGTCCTTGGATACTCTGGATGGTCATCCTGTTGATAATAGATCAAGGCGAAGAAATCTTCATAGCGAGAGTTCCGATGAACTTTGGAAAAATAATTGATGGAGCTCCTTACATAGTCCAAACACTTTCAACTATTTCCGAAACATTCCGAAAATACTCCACTTCTCTAGGTCAGCAAAGGATCAACGTCGCATCCTATACTTTCCAGCCACCCTGTACTTCTCTGATTTTACATTTTTTTTTCAGGACGGCGAACAATGCACGTTCAGAAATGCCTTTTTCTCTGCTCACAAAGGTGCTAAACACCGCTATATCACTCAGTAAGTCATGAAAAATGATATTATTGAAAATTTAGGACGGAAGCTGTGACTACTGGAGGTGTTTCCATGAAACCGTCTTCCATACGGTAAGTCACTGTTGAAGACAGCGGTGTTCACTCACCTCTTCTACATCAGCATGGAAGCTGTACTTGTCTATTAGCAGTTCTGTCTTGCTGGCCATTCATACTATCATATGTGAGTGGAAATTGTGAACGAAAATTGCGTTTTTCTTGCCTACAAGCATGATGAAATACTAATGTTCTATCGAAGGTAATAGAAGCTCCAAATCAGTCTCCGGTTGGAGATGAAAGGAGAATGTTAAATGTTTCAGCAGGGACAGCACTTCAATCTTGGGTTGTTATCTTGAGCAAAAAAAGATCAGCTGTATCACCTGCCGAAAGTCTGACCATCAGGCGGGCGGTCGTTTAGGTGTTCGTTTGACGTCCCGAGGGATCCAGTCGGTAACCGCTCTGGTCCAACGGTCATCGCAAAATCGCATGACGTGTCCGGCCCACCTTATCTTCGATTCCTTGGCGAAAACGGCAGCGTCCTGATCGTTGGCGTAGTTCGGCACTCCGGATTCCCCTCTGCACTTGCGTGTATTACTCCTAGCATCGTCCTCTCGACAGCGCGTTGGATAACGCTGACCGCATGCTCGTCCTGCCTGCGCAGAGTCCAAGTCTCTGAGGCGTAGGTTAGGGCAGGAAGGACAGCGGAATCGAAGAGGTGGGCACGGACGCCGGATGTTCTCGTTTTCTTCACCTTTCAGCTTTGGAGCTAAACCATTCATCATATTGATTTCCCGACCTAGGTACACGTAGCTGGAGCATTCGGTGATGTTCGTTCCGTTGAGCGTGAATGGGGCATCAGGAACCAATCCGTTTCCCATGCACATCTACACCGGTAGCGTGACTGGTAGCACTTGCCCAGAAAGCGAAAGGTGCGGGTTTGAGTCCCGCCCTGGGGCGAAAGTTTTGTTCACAACCCAGCCTTGTGAAACATTCGCAAGGCGAACTGCGGCCAAAAACAGCAGTGACAATCAAAACAGTCTTCGTTAGGTTCAGCTGTAGACCGACCTTACCACAGGCGCAGTCGAAATCAGCCAGCATTCGCTCCGCTTGCTCGATGTTCGGCGTTATAAGAACGATGTCGTCAGCAAAACGAAGGTGGTGTAGTTGCCGGCCGTCGACCTTCACTCCAATTCTTCCAAGTCTTTATTCAGGGTTCTGAGAAGATTTTAAATCATTATCGTCTGGAAATTTAGAGATTTCGTCTATTACGGAAATCTATCGTAAACGATGATTCTGGAAGAGCACAAAACCAGTCCGTAATTTACTAGAGCGATAACAACTGACTCTAGTGCCTATTTTTATCCCTGTCGCATGCGCCCATGCCACATGCGTACTCGGAAAGCGCACACTAGCCACCTAAGCCGCAACAGGCAACCACACACTATAAAGAAATTATCAGAAAGAATTCCGTCAAGTTAAGGCGGCTCCGGCTACGGCCAAGGCTTCCTTTCTGGAGTTATATAATTCAATCCGTCAGGTTGGGATTTCACCAGTAAAAAAATGTCCCAAGCCACACTGCCTTCTTCGTTAATAGTATGACGTTTTATCAATATTCTCTGTCTGGGCCTTCTAACTCACAGTAGCAGCGCTAAGAAATTCAAGAAGAGAAATTCCCGAGTCTAGGTTGAAATTCGAATTTCTGCGAATGTTATCTCACCAAGTATCTCAATCAATTTTTTTGGAAAGAATTCACTCAGAGCTGCTTCTGGATTTTACCTAAACAATGACATTGGCACCGCACAAAACATCGTTTTCCGCGAGACTATCCGAGGGCTCATCCTGTACAAACTTCGACGTGACACATTGGTTTACGAGAGGCGAGGCTGGGACACGTCTTTCAAGCTCTTCCGGAAGTTAGATAATTCTAGGGAATGTAATCAATGTATATCGCACGACTTGACCGTGCCAACATTTGCACCATTTACCTCCCATCGCACAACAACGACGGCTGCGAATGTGGCCTTTGGGAAAGACTTGGACCTACTTCACTATACGTGGGAGTAGCAGTAGCTCGAAACAGGCGGAACTGAAGTTTTACTACCTCACCTCGACATTTATGATGTCTGCAGGATCGACGATGGCGAGCACTATCGATTGTCAGCTGAACGACACGGTCGCAAAAAAAAAGAAAATAGCGACAAGTCAATATGCTCCACGACAACCTGGCTCCGCACGCATCTACGGTCCCACGCCAGGAGGTGCTGGAACTGGGTTGGTTCGCGGTCGCCCGTCCGCCATATTTACCAATCCAGTCCCCACACAATTTTCACCTTTTCCGCTTGCTCGCTCATCACCATGAAAACAGAAGCTCAAAAGGACTTTCAAGTCCGACATCCGGAAGTTTCTCAACCCAAGATCTCCTAATCTCTACAATCGTGGTATCTAGTACCAGTTGCACAAAAGTAGATGTATTGTTATTGGCTCTGATGGTCAATATTCTAACATCTCACAATAAATAGAGATGAAAAATATCAATCTTGGAATTTGGACAGACAACAGCCGTAAACAATGAAGGGAAAACACCTCTTTCGAACAGAGGGCGAGCCTATTACTCCAAGATACATACAGCCTTAATGGCACTGGATGTTCAGCCGAGATGAATGATCGAACGTGAGAGAGCACAAAGACTGCAACATGTCCTCAACAATGCATATGCATTGATTTATGATTGAATTGTCCACGTATTTACAATACATGAATTTAAATATTGTATAACGCAGAGAGGCACCAAAATTTTATTTCGAAAGAATTCCAAAAGTTTTGGAATTGGAATTTTTGGAAAACTTTTGGAATTCTTTTGAAATAAAATTTTGGTGCCTCTCTGTGTTATACAATATTTAGGTGCTGATGAGGCTCCGGGACAGCACAATACTGAGAAATACATGAGTTGTGAGCCCCTGGCATCGCTGCTCTTTGATTGCGGTTTTAGTCGCAGAAGTGGCACTTCTCTTTGGTTAGATCCAGCGGGTTCATTCGTGGGAGAGACTGTTCGCGAAATGTGCCCCTCTCCCAGCGCTCATAAGAAATACGTATTCACATACCAGGAAACATGCTTGAAAAGTACTTCGAATAAAATGGGAAACTCAATCCTTCAACGTCTAAGTTAATAGAATTTTTTTAATGAAGATCGATGATGGCAACGATGAAATTTGGATTGTTCCGAATATTGCCACCTTTGGATATCATTCCATTATTCAACATGTCGCTGATACACGTTGGAAGGGACGTGAGTTCAGCAGAGAATTTAGAATGTGAAATTGAGTTGCCGACCTTTGCTCTGCTTCCAGTTTCACAGCAGTTGACTACGAGTATAGAAATAACTGCTGAAGAATCTGCCAATGTGAATATGCTTGTTGTGGGCATTGCACACGTTTTCCTACTCTCAGCATTTGTCATTGTGCCAGTGCAAGAAAATACTTGCCATTTTAAACGAC
>MU868607.1:84564-96000 GCA_036418205.1 Ostertagia ostertagi
CACTTTCACATATAGGTACACTACTGTGTTCAATCGTGGTTAAATTTATCATATTCTCGGTTATACTCCTGTTAGTGGAAACCAAGCTTTGGAGACTTCTGTTTGTTACTAATCGTTTTAGTATTTTTTGTTTCCTCCAAGACAGGCAATTCCACAATAGCAGTGGATAGAGGTTTAAATACAAGAACTGCAGGCACTAAAGAAGTGAAAAAACGAAAGATTGTCCAAAAGCTTCGTCGAAAAATCGATAACTGATGCATTTCTGATCGTTTACAACTTTGTTTCATAGGGAGATTCTCACTGCTGGTTTTGAACTTCGGTAGTGTGAAGATTCGTCCAAAGAGGAATTCCACGATAAGGAGGACGGTCGAAGAAGGGGAAACCTACCTAGAGAAGGCGCACTTCCTAAGGGTACTGATCGACAGTATTTCGCATTGAAGGATATGCCCCGCAATGGCGCGCTATTGGAACGGTACGCCCCCTCTCGGTCGTTTCGTGAGTCCCTATCGTTTAACAGAGAGAGCCTATTAGCGTTAGAAGAGGGCAGCACCGATGAGAGTCGCATCAATGCGGAAATCAACGGGCAAGGAAGGGGTCCATTTCTCGGGTTCTAGGCCGTTTCTTGGCTTTTTTCTTTCGTGCGTCACTGACCATCTCTAACCTAATTTCCAGTAGGCTGTCCTTTAATCGTTAGATCCGCCTTTGAGACATTTATTGGGCTGTCGGGGATGTTACCGCAACCTTGAAGAAATTCCGCATTGTTATTCCGTTCTTCAGTTCAAGCGAATACTAACAAATAAACCTACCATCACACTGGTCCCTCGACAACCGCCGGAACCTCTCTTCCCTGCGTGAACTTTGCACTCCTCCTCCTCTGATTATCCTCCCCTTTTCCCTCCACTGCTCTCCAGCTGCCACTGCAGCACCTGTGGAATGACGAAGTGTGCTAAGTAGGTGTTTATATAGCCCTGGGGTGTTATCACAATCATGCCATTGCAAAACATTGATAGGGCAAGCCTGCGAGCTACCCAGATTTGTTAGCGGCCTGTTTATCCATTGGCTGCCTTATCACTCACTTCATTTTGCGGACGGACATTCAGGTAAACTTACAAACATACCGACAAACTAAGGTTGTGGTTTATATAACGATGTGACAACTGCCAACTATCTTGCTATTAAGCCATTAACTTGCGAGTGCCGTTTCTGTAGAAATTCTGTGACATTGGAGCGAAAAACTAGCTGAGGGAGTTTTTGCGATAGCCTCGAACGTCGATTCCCCTATATTTCCGATGCTGATATTGTAATAACCCGGACCGTCACAGGCGGGGGAAGAATTCGACGAGGGACGAGTGGGTGAACGTTTACGGTAGGACACGACGTGAAAACAAACAATTTATTGGACAATGGAACGAGAATAACAACTCAAATAACAGATGGTGGCGGTTGGGGACAGATCGAGGGGGTTTTCACCCCGTTTCGACCTACAGTATTTTTCGCTTTATCGGTCGCCGATGGTGCGTTGGACCCGCCTCCGCACCTGTCCTTGACAATATCACTTAAACCTATAAGCCTCAAACGTCGAACCTCTTTCAAATGATTTCATATCACAAAAACCTGTGACAGTTTACTGGTGCGAAGCCTCTGAATACGGTGGGCCACAACGCGTGATCCCAAGTTCCGAAGTTTCCGCTGGGTTCCTTTCACCTCTGTAAGGGCAAGCCCTGTATTGCGGAGAACAGGCCTTGCATTAATTCCCACGTCTAACCTTCAAACGTTTTAGTCAGCTGTTTCTAGTATGTGCCTTCAATTAGTCCTCCTTTTTTCAGATACAATCAACACGATCCAGTTAAATCGATGAAGCATTTCGACTCCTTGAAAAGCGATGACGAAACTTCATCTGACGAATATGTCGGTCTTGGTTGTTTGTAGGCGTTTGGTATAGATCAAGGAAGAGCTAAACATGTTTCAGAGTAGTACCGGAGAGTCCTATGCTGTTCGAGGCATCCCGTTTTCAATACGTTCTGGTGAAGTTATAGGGCTTCTTGGAGACAGGCATGAAACTATCCCAATGGTTATGGATATTGTGTCGAAGCAAGCTACATTAACCTGCCCTTGTTACACCCGCTACACTGTTAGGAAATCATTTTGTTACAAAAAAGGCTTCGCTGGCACCGTAATCGAGTATATCAGAGATCTTGCTTCCAGGACCTGGGCTTTTGCTCTCGACAGGATTCACTATATCCTTTGCTCACTCCCCATCGTAATTTGAAAGTGATTGCCGGAATTGCAGGCATGCACATCTTCTCGCTGATGTCATGTTTCACTTTATTTCCCTGGAGTATTTGCTCATCCAGCGACAGTTTCTCAAAAAATTTTCGTTCAGGTAGACCCGCACTCAAGCACAGTGTAATCGTAGAGGCTGCAATTGGCTCTGAACCTTCCTTCACGTCCCAGCGGATGCACGTGTCACACAGGCATGGTCATTGAATCATTCTATTACATTGTTTTGTGACTCGATTAGTTTTATTCTTAGACAGAATACTTCCTTATGTTTCCTTCGGAAACTTACAAAGAGATACCTGTTCTGATCAAATGTTCTTATTTTCTGCAATCGCTGAAAACATGGTAAATTTTAGGCTAACGGACTAGAAGGCCTGGATTAAAAATAGATCTCCTTTCAAAGCAAGGGTCAGGATTAATTTGGTGTAGTAATCCTACTCGAATATGAAAGTAGGAACGCGAAGTGGACCACAAGTGGAGGAAAAAGGAGGCGGGCGAAGCCTGAGAGAGACAACGAAATAAGAGATAATGCGAAGAATTCAGAGAACTTTGAGTCGAGAAAGCACAGATGAACAACCTATGAGACGCAGAGATCGTATCGAGCGGTGGGCGGAGTACGCATCGACCGGGCGTTGGCGGATCGAAGTCGTAAGCGCCTAGCGTCCCAGTTAAGCGCCTACAATATTAAGTTGTCGCAACCTCCACAGTTACGGAAGCATCACCATCCACGAAAGGGACCTCTAAAGTGAGCCTAAGCCTGACTTCACCTTCAAAGAGAACGTTCACTTTCCAGGGGGTATTTCAAAGCGTGCCAAGCCTTGGTTTATTGCATATGATAGTTGCAGATGCGGGAACCACAGAACAATGGCTCATGTTTCCTGAGCGGCGACCTCAATAACGAAAAAAGAATGAAGAAAAATCACCTTGCAAACTACCATTTTTATGCTTCATTGAAGGAGTATATCGTTCATAGCCTTGGCTACCGTCATGTGAAGAAGTTCAGAAAGAAAGATGACACAAATTGTGGGAGACTTCTACAGTGGAATGTTTAGAAGAAGTCATGAGCAAGTAGATGGGACGTAATTCATTGTTCTATCAATGTTGAGGTAGAGTTAGTATAGCTGCCGGATTGCGTCCATGAATTGACCTCATAGGCCACTTGACGTATCCATGCTTTCTCTCCATTGACTCTGTTCCCTCTCATCGACGGTTGATACCTTAATCGCTGTCTCTGTGTCTGTCTGACTGTTTATTGCCTACATAGGAGGAGCATCGATTCACAGGGTTCGTGGTGTTTTTTCTCCTTTTTTGCTCACTGGTGGTCCATTTTGCGCCTCATCTTTCATTTTCAAGCAAAATATAGCTTATCGGCTTGATCGCGGGTAGTGAGTTCTTGCTTATGGAACTTTTGTTTTTTTTTCACTACAATTCCCCATCTCCACTTTAACATTTATGTGCAATAGCACAGCATTGATCGTGTGGTATGCCTTACACACTCCACGTAACTGAAGGCGTGAGCGTAGAACTTACAATTAGTGCGAGAATTACACGACGAAGGCACCGCGTCTGGAGTCCATGCAATGTACTCACTCGCTCTTTATCGTTGTCGCTATCCTGCCTAGACCTTCACAGACTTCAAATATTCGAAGACCATTACCACACGTTTCGCTCCAAATACTGAAAAAGCTCCCTCAGTCTAACCGTAAATTGGGGTAAAGGATTATATGCTCAAGAATATAAGGCGGTATACCGTGACGCTGTCGATGTTGGCCCGTTAGCAGAAGAGCGCGCAGTTTTACGTGTCACCGATTTGTTACGTGTGTCCTCTGCGTTCTCTCAACGAGAAGGGAATGCGTCGAGCAAAGTCGTCACTTATACTAAGCGCCGTCCTTGAAGAAGGTGGAGGACAGAGCCTCACAACGGACAAGACGTCGCTGCGGCGTTGTTAAACTTTTCGATGGCTACCCTCGGTGGAGCGGGAACTCACGGGCGGCGCGCAGTGGAAGCTAACGACTGCGCTTGCGCGGGTATTTACAAGACGAGGAAGGCTAGGGTATCACAGCTATGGCTTTTCAGCGCTATGAATAGAAGACGGGCAAATGTTGCTGCTGCAATGCTGTCACAATCTCCAGTATTAGTGTTCGAGATGCCCACAAAAGGAGTTGATATCAGGGTGAGAGATCGGCTTTTTTTATTTCTCCACAGTCATATTGAAATTTCCATTCTATAGACCCGGCGATTCACTTGGAGCGCCATGCGTTCAGCTCAACGAGCAGGACGAGCAATTTTATTTGCAACCGATTCTGCGGAAGAATGCGAAGTTTTGTGCGATCGGGTTGGCATCGTTTACAAGGGAAGGCTGTTGACTCTTGGCACTCTTCCACTACTGAAAAGGAGGTACACGTTTCTGCTTCCTACAAAAAAGTGTTTCAAATAGCTGGACCAAACTCTTTTCTGATACGTCGAACTGTACTTATAGTATGAATCATTGAAATCCAAGAGGGTATGCCAATCAAAGCAATTACTTGCTGAAAGATCTAAAACGCATGTGCGGCAAAAGAAATCTCTGGGCCGTGAGGGAGAGGGGGGGAGAATGCGGAGAAGCTCTGTCCGCTGCGGGACGAGATTGGGTGCCACAGCGCGAAATTGGCGGAGGTTATTCTCGCCACACACGGAGGAGGAGCAAAAGAAAAGGCTAGTTTTTGGTCTGGCCGTAGTTCGAGTAGAGATCAGAATCAACCACAACGCTTGCTAGAATTCAAAACGGGATGCTATCAATCAAAAAAAGTGTGGATCCAGTCTATGGGAAAAACTTTGTAATGGTGTACAAATTCTATTATTTGAGAATTTGTATTTACATTGAATGGATGGATGCCACAGCACTAAAGCCGTTCTTTATGTGTGATTTTGTGTGTTGCAAATAGCTCAGCCGATCGCTTGTAGAACTCCAAGTTCTGGCTTTTCATGATGGCTTTTCGTTGAGGTTTGTTGAAGCGCAGCAGAACTGAAAAGTACTTTATTTGATACTATGTGGGCTGATATAGCCAAATAAAGAATGAGAACCAGTTCAACCCTGGCGTCAGGTATATTTCAATATGGGCTCCACATACGACTCCAGTTCACCACCAGATCTAAGGAAGTGGGGGCCCATCAGGACTGCTTCTATAGCATTTGATTCGGAGACCACTCGACACAAGTCAACTCCTGCTGCGGTATGCACTTGCACCCGCAACGTCCTTCTTGTTTTGGTCACCGCCTGTCAGTGGGAGTGGCTTTTCCCTCGCTCGACCGGCAGTTAGGAGTCTCACCGACAGCTGGAGCGCCGTCCACGAGGGCTGATCGCGCTGACAAGCGAGCGCCGATCGGTCTGTACCTTTACTTCATTTAATCCGTTGTAACCGATTGATTAAATAAATACATAAATCAACTGGATTGTTGGAAGAAAATAAAAAGGGTCCGCGACAACTCCCCTCTCCCATTCGACCTTTGAAAACTGCGATCGAGGGAGGAGGAAGGGTAAATATCTACAACTACGGAACAGGAGATGATCTGATTTTGTCTATGTCACTTGTTATGCTTCTAAAGCTTTCTCATAAACGGAACACCTGTCGAAACAACCGCACTCTCACAACCACGATCCCTTCCAACTTCCATAAACACGATCCCCCTACAAACCTGGTTAACCTTCGCCATTCCCAAATATGGCCACCGCAAAAAATCGCTAACACGATTCCTTGTTCTCTATTGGAGCTTGATCAACTTCCAATAAAGAGCAAAGAATTATTTCCTCAAGCGCATCAGGGTGAGTGCTATGGTGAACTCTTGTCAATATGAAGTAAGCGTAATGGGGCGGAAGTGGTGTGATGGCAAGTGGCACGCTTACCACGCACGCGGTCCGGGATCGAATCCTGGGTCGTGCGTCACCGTGGCCAACCAAGCCCTCCATCCCCCGGAGTCGCTTAATTGGTACCAGTCTAATTATTAGTTGCTGCGAGGATAAAAATAGTGGATTGTACATCGACTGGTCCCGCAAATCATTGTATATGTATGGGCAAGATTCGCGATCTAATCACTCATTATCTATTACTAAATGGAAGTAGAATGCGTACCGACTGAAATTTGGATGTAGTCACGGCGGGGGAGAAATGTTGTCTCCTCTTAAAGGAGGCGTAAACAATTCCAAGAACGAATTTGCGGGCAGAAACCACCTATAACGAAGTTGTAGTTGAAACGTTGACCATTAATGAAAAAAGTAAAAAAAAAATCGTCGAACAGGAACTTAGACAGGGACTCCCCCTCTGCTGCTTAGCAATGGGGAGGAAGTGTGCTGGACGAGTTGTCCGAACCCCTGACCGCAGTAAACGCCCCAATTGCAAGTGCTGGTAATGCTAGTAATTGCAATTGGGCACAATAATGAATCGTAAAAAAGGACCTAGTCATATTTATTCTTTCTTAGTCCCAAAACCCACTTTGAAGGCCGCCGCAGCCAATCAAGGGGCAAGGGCTTTATATTCGGAGCACACCCATTTTTATGTTTTTAACGCCGTTTTGCGGCATTTCGAGTCTGGGACTTCTTGTTGCAAATATTTCTCTTTGTATATTTGTTTGTTTTCGTCTATCTTAGGGTGTTGCGTGAGTGTATCTCAATCGCAATAGCATTGAAAGTAACAAACTCTGCCGCCTGGACTGTTGCTTAAAAGAATGAGTGCTCCTGATTTTGATTCCTCATGTAGAGAATTCAGGTTTGGTAACTTTAATGTCCACGCAAATCTTCTGTCGTATGATTAGTTTGATGTAGGTGTGTGTGTGTTGTTTGTGGGTACGTGGCGCTTTATTGAATTAGGTGTGAGCGCCGGTGCTGTGAGTTTTTGTCCACTTTACGATTTTCAGGGCTTGTATTAACACGGATAAAAAGGTTCTTTGGTTTTGTGGTTTCCCAAATTTTTTTGCTTTCAGGCGGGCTCCAAATACTTCTTCATGTTCTCAAATGTTGAAATGGAAAGTTAGTTCAGCAAAGAAAGCAGCTGAGGTACTTTCATGCAATTCTATCCAATTCAGATACCGTTTCCTGAAAACGCAAGTATGTCGGAATATCTTGATGTACTCAAAGAGGTCATACGACTGCTTCCACTTCGCGAAAGCTGTATCATGCGTGCGCCATTGGACACTGTAGCACAGAACGTTATCGATATTTTGACGGAAGAAAACAGTAATCCAGACAAAAAAGCCGTAAAAAGAAGGATGGCACCATAGATTGAACATTTTAACAACAAAATACAATTCAGTTAATAATAAATAGATATTTCACGTTGTGTTACACGTTAGGGATGTCTAGATCACCTCTGAAATTGGCATGACGACGGTGTATTTTAGCAACCACATGAAGGAGAGTCAGACACAACCAGGGAGTCTATTTTGGGTTGGGTATTAGTCATTATATCTCTTATTTTTTGCTCTTGCGCAAGCGCGACATTCGCGCGGCAGGCTGGTGCGCTCCCGCCAGCGGTATATATATACGGCTATGGGATATACTGCTGCGATATCTATCTATAGTTTTGTGTTTCGGCTGATTGTGACAAAGAGTTTGAAGCTTAATAGCCATGGATTTGATAATGAACGAGGAAATGGTAACCAGAAGTGGACCGCTAACTAGCAGTGAAGAGGGAGGTAGGTTATTTTTGCAGAGATGGATGGTAGAGCTTCTGGAGAACCTGGAAGAAATGGTTGATGGACGTTTGATGAGAGTTAAGATGTTATACCCTTATGCAGAAGTCTATACAACAATATGAACCCACAAAATGCAAGCACAAGCGACACTATTAAACCCTCGTTCACCGATAATTCGTAAAACACCATTTTAGTGGCATCGCCCGGAATCGTGTAAGTCACAAAACGTTTTCAATAATGAGACAGAATTAGTGATTCACCGCATTTATCAATACAATGGGTGTGAGCGCGGGCAAGTAAGGAATCAGAAACTTACAAATTCACGCATGCAAAAAAAGCTGCTCCAATCGCGCGTTCTTCCATACCGTAGTTGTTTTCGCTGCGGGTGCGCCAGCCTGCCGCGCGATGTCGCGTTGCGAAGAGCGAAAAAGTCGCGTTCTGTCCTAAGTACCCACACCCAGCTTATTTATTTATCTATTATTTATTTATTTATTTGTATGTCCGTGAAGACGCGCCACTGAATCCAGTATGCGAAAGCATCTAATATAATAAGTAAAAGGGAAAGAAAGGCTGATCCAGGGAATCAGTAGTTCCTATACGATTGAGAAGGCAGCCATGAAGTGAATATGTTTGAGACAGTGCAACAAGAAGACTTAGACCTAACTGAGGCAACAGTGGCAAGGTACCTGCACAATTCGGCCATGGTGCCCTTTAGCGTCACAATTGGGTCTTCTTAGGCACTTGCCGGCAGGAATGAGGCAATCTGGCAAATTCATAAGACTCGAAGAACCGTCGCTAGAGTTAAGCATATTCAACCATTTCGTGAGCCACGCTAATCATAGTCATGCATGCAGTATGCACCATAGAATGAAAAATTTGAAAAGTTGCGCTTTCTTTAAAAATACGGTGGGGTGAGAAGCGTATGCGCGTTTCACCGTCGCCAAGATGCTGAAGGCGAGCTCACTATGAATAGGCAGTCTGTTAGGTATCTAGGCACAGGTGCGCACTGGTACAGGGATGAAGAAAAAGCCATAAGAATTGGACCAGAACCCGAGAAATGGGCTCCTTTGCCTCTTGATTCCGCACAGATGGGGCTGGGTACTGTCATCGGTGCCATCTTGAACGCTAGCTTCTCTCTGATGACCGGCTGGAGTCCGACAGCGAGGGGTAACCTACCGGTGGTCGTGGAGAGGCGCGAGGGGCCGTAGGAGCATAAACTTTGCTGCGAAAAGCACCTTGTTCTGCACCTTAGGAATTTTGTCTGCCTTTCATCCAGGTATACAGTGCGTACCAAAAGTATGTGGACACCCTAGAATCGATTCTCAGGGGTCAGCTAAAGGCTTTTATGTCATGAAACCTTCACCATTCAACTCCTAGTGGTCGATAACCTACAATGACATTTCGGCAAAAGATTTCGTTCTAACTTAGCGAACTATTTTTCATGGAAATTTTTTTCTTTGTATCAAAATTATGTGGACACCCTGAGGCAGATCAACTTTCTGCACTAATTTCCTAACCTATGTTTACTTTTTCTTTCGTTACTTATTCTGGCATTATTCCTCTTCACAACAGGCATTTTCTAAAGAGGACCAAGCAGAGATGTGGGGTCCTCATGTTGCTGGACCTTCCATTTGCGAAATCGCACGTCAACCCGGTCGTGCGTCCTCGTTTGTTGGGAAAGAGATCCAGAATCCTGATGCTAAGCTCCCAACACTGATTGGGATCTTCAATCGTTACTTGTTCAAAACAACACAAGAATAGCCTGTACTGTCTCAAAATTTCTTTGGTCTGCTATCCGCGTTCGCGCTTAAATGACTTCCCTCTTATAAAAAAGACCACTCGGTGTTCCATCCAATCGAGTGAGCACACGACACGAGAGAAGATGAAGAAAGCTTCGTGTATGCGCAGCACAGATTGGCAAGGTTGGAATTCCCGTTCAAAAATAAGATCACAACATGAGACGTTGAACCCGGACAGACAGCGCTTTTGTGAAAACATAAGATAAGAATAAAAGACGCTCTGTGGAAAATTTCCCTTAGACAACCTCGACTGGTGAGAAAAAGCTTATCTTTGGCTATTCGGGTGGATCTCGTTGCTAATGGAGGGACCTTCGTCGTGACCCGCAGCTGTACTCAAAGAGACATTTCGGAGGAGGCTCATCAATTGTCTGGGGTGGTTTCAAAAGAAGCGGAAAATTGGAGTTTGGCTTGCCAGCATGTCAGGTAGACAATTAGGATTATAATGAGGTGCTTGGATCCCGACTTATACCTTTTTTCGAGAAGCCAGCGTCACAAAACACTTGTTTTGCAGCAAGCCCAAGGGGGTCCCTACACGTATTCCATTTGGGAAGGAGGCAAACGCGAGGGTTTCGGGTGCTGGATTGGCTGGCGTATTCCTCAGACCACATCGTTATTGAAAACGTAGGGGGGGATAGTGGTTCACTGCTTCTGCGCCATTAAAGAAAAAGTAGTACCCCAAGTGACCTAACAAGTTGCTGAAATTAGCTGCTTGGGAAGAGTTCGACGAAACAGGTATCGGGAGCCTGGTTCAGAACATCACCACCATTCGATTTATCGTATACGGGAACCTTAGATTTTCCCATTTTTTTCATTTTCCCATTGAACTTATCAGGATCTTTGGTAGGCCTACCAGTCTTTGATTCTAAAGATATTTCTGTTTTTCGAAAAGTGTCCACATACTTTTGATACAGGGAAAGCAGGGAAAGTTTTTCCATCAATTAAAAAAATTTAAAGCTGCATGTAAAACGGTGAGAAATGAGAAAATCTAAGGTTTTCCGTATCCGAGAAATCGAATGGTGGCGATCTCATGGTGCAGAAGTCAACAGTTTCTCAGAGAAGGAAAAATTTTAGGGTGTCCACATACTTTTGGTACGCACTGTAGTATTTCCTGTTCTCCGACCTCCGATCTTATCGCAAAATCATTTTCAAAGATTTCTTCCAAGCGAATCCTACCTTCGTGATTCCGCCTGTTGAAACTCATGAATAATTTTTGGCGCGAATATGAAAGAAAAGGTTCTTTAGGGGTTGAGAGCTTAGAATTTCATATCACTTCTATTATAAATTCTTGAATTGGGATGCTACAATAGCAGGTGGCGCCGCTCACTATGTGGTTCGAGGATCCAGGAAAGCGTCTCGTCCCGTCTCTTGGCCAGCCATGTTCCCTTCTCTTGAAAGGAGCGATCACGCTAAAGGAGCGCATCGTGGAAGGATATGAGCCACAAGAAGCAGTAACTTGGCAGCCAAGAAGGCGAGGTGTAGCGCTTTCATGACGAAAGGTGCGAACAGAACGTCGAAAACAATCCACCCCATAAACGATTCGACCACTTGTTTAGTTGACGATTTGGACAAGCTATTTTGCCAGGTACAACTGGAGCAACTCAACTGAAGCATGGATCGGCATGGTGACTTTTTTCGCCATTGGCGTACCATTGTGCATCCCGGGATCCCCTTTGTATGTACCATACTAGAA
>MU868608.1:9125-80302 GCA_036418205.1 Ostertagia ostertagi
GCTTCTATTGCTTGGTATTCATGTATTGCTTGCCTCAGTTAACACGACATATAATTCCTCCATGTGTTACATTTTTTTTCAAGATGTGCCCGGAATGCCTGCGGGTATGCCTTGCACCCGCCCCCAACGTCTGTTTTGTTTTGGCCACCGCCTGTCAGTGGGAGTGGCTTTCCCCTCGCTCGGACCGGCAGTTAAGGTTTTACCGACAGCTGGAGCGCCGTCCACGAGGGCTGACCCCGCTGACAAGCGAGCGACGGTTGGTCTGTACCCCTATAACTCCATTTATCCCTTTGTATCGTTTTGGCGAAATAAATATATATCAATAAATTGAGTTTATTGGAAAGAAACTACAAAAGGCCGCGACAGACACCTCTAAATCACAAAGATTTTGTGTGGACGGAATCAATTGTTATTGGAAATACTCTGGCTGGTATCGATTCGATCCTCAATGTTTGTCCTCCGACGATGATCCTACTGTATCAATCGGGCCCGATTTCTCCCCAGCGGGCCAGTACGACCCCCCCCCCTCTGTGACATGTCGAGGATTCCTCAACGCACGCTTGACCCTGGTTGAGAGTCTTGTTTCTTGAGAGTTTTCGTGGCATGTTCTGTGAAATAATTGCATTGCGCTCTTCGCATGTGACCTGTGCTCCTCCCAACGACAACAGCGCCCGTCCTCGCTGCGTTCTCCAACAATGGTAGAGTATGAATAATTACTCTAATTTCCGGTAAATAAGCCCGCGCCAATTTCACGAAAAACATCTCCGCTCGTGCGCTGTAATTTTGTACACCTTACAAACTACCGCGAAATTCCCCATACAGGAAAATTAGTGCCCTTATCAGCTTTCATTTTCAGCGGTGGCGCCATCCGGTACCAGTTGGCATCACCTTGCCACGACACTTGCTTCCACCAAATGTAGTGTAGACTTCCGTACAGGGGTACGAACATTCATTCTTGGCGCTGGCACTATTTGGTGCCTATTTCCTGCTCGTCTGCGCTCTCCAACTGAGAAATGTGCGCTGAACAACATTAATGCTAAAAGTAGATACCATATTCATAATCAGGGCACCAAATAACCCCTATACTGGAGTTCACACCGATTTTGGTGGGAACGGGGTTGTGACAAGGTGACGCCAACTGGCGCTAGATGGCGCCACCGCTAAAAATGAATTTCGTGTTCGTAATTGGCATATAGAATAACCCTTGTAGGCAAGTTATGGTTGCCTGTAGATGTACTCAAGTGCACTGTATTGGCGGAGGTGCTTTTACATGATATTGACGCGGGATTATCTACCGGAAATTGGGGTATTAGATCATGTATTAGGTTGGTCCGTAAGCCTTGCAACAAATTACCTTTATTGCCAAATTTTTTTTTCGACAAACCCGAAAATTTTGCAACATGTTCGTTGACGTAGCATCCACCTTTGCAATTTCAGCCAACCATCCAGCTTGTTGTCTCGCTACTTGTTATGGATATTACGCCGATTTTGCGAAAATTTCTTTGAGCCCTTAATTTGTACGAGTACTGGTTGTAGCGTTCCGCAAGTTATGCTACACCAAGGATCAGCCAGTAAATGAGCGAGGGCGCGCACTCTCAATTCACGACGCACCGAGGATTCATTTTACCAAGCGTAGACTTTTTTTATTCAGAGATGATCCACACTCCAACCATCGTGAGTAGCAATCACGCTGCTCTCTGCTCTGCCGCTGTTGAAAAGGGATCTGAATAGACTACCAATCATTTGCCAGAGGATTTCTGATGCGGCAAGGATACAGCACTGAGGCGTCTTTGAAGACTTGCAATGAGTCTAAAATAGTGAGTTTTGGTCCCTATTTTAGACTCTCTACGTGCAGATGTCCAGTCAACGCGGAGTCAACCGTCCACAGCTCGATTGCAACGCCTTTAATATTAAGAGAAGCAAGACAAAGTTTGCATTTTTATGACACCGTCGAATCACCTTTTGCTAAAATACAGCAAAATTTTGGGACTCTCGGACGGAGAGTTCTTCCGTATCCACCTCACAGCTTGACTCTTCCCAAAGGATGCCCACCTGCTCCCCTCTCCAGACCACCTCTTAGAGAAGAAATCTCATCCTAACCATAATGGTGGCAGAATCGATGTCTGATCTTACTTCGATCAAAACTCTGTGGAGTTCTACAAGAGCAGCATCGAACAGTTTCCTGTGCGTTGGCAATAGGTTGTAGATATTGTTGGTGTGTACTATGTTGGATGGATAGAACAATAAGATAAGAAAAATATTAAAATCACATTTTAGCCAGTTTGTTGCAAGACTAATGGATCAGCCTAATGCATTCTGTGACCAGAGGGGACTTGTTGTCAAGACAGCATAGCAGATCAAAGCTAAGACTCAGGCAAAAAATTCAAGATCTTCTTGAGTGGAATCTGACATGAGTGCTCAGCGCCTAGCGTTACGCGTCTCGAGCTGAAAATATGTCCAACCCCGCAGATGGCTACTTAGCACTTATGTCCACAGAATGGAGTTCTACAGGTAGGTTAAAGTCAGTCCCTGGTGGAGCGAAGAAACGGAGATGGAGGCCTTGCACGAGAAGTTGGAAAGCAGAAACGAAGAGAAGTTTGTCTTAGACTGGCTGAAGCCCATCAACGGGCTACTCAAGATACCAGGATGGTGAAGAGTGTGAAGAGCAACAACGGCGCCATCCTGAGGAAGCCAGCCGAAGTCCGGAGGAGGTGGGAAGAGTACTTCAGGGGATTTCTGAACGAAGAGTTTCCCTCACAAGAACAACTCACGAGCAAAGGCTACAGCTGGTCCCGTCGCACTCTGGACAGAGGATGGTGTTGGTGTGCGTTTCGGAAGATGAAGAATGGAAAGGCTGCTGGCCCAGATGGAATACCCATAGAGGCAAAGAAGGCGCTTGGAGAGCACGGAATGAGGCGGCTCACCCGCTTTCTCAACACTGCCGAAGGAAGCACGCCGGATGCCTGGAGAACCAGTACTAGTGTCCTCATCTTAAGCAGAAAGGTGACACGATGGGCTGCTCCATCTACCGCGGCATCAAGTTGACTGCGCACACCATGAAATTGTACGAGCGGCTGGTCGATACGAAACTGCGGGAGCTGGTCCAAGTACAGTTCGGGTTTCTAAAATATCCACAACGGATGGCATCCTCATCGCCAGGCAAGTGATGAAAAAGTATAGACAAAAGCGCCCACTCTGCTACCTAGCCTTCCTTGACCTGGAGAAGGCGTACGATCGGCTGCCACGAGACGTACTATGAAGATTGCTCGAGGAATGGAACGTGCCGCAACTCCTGATCTCTCTGGTGAAGGTCATGTACGATAGGGCTGAGGCAGCTACACGCACCCCGTTCGGCCTAACGAATGAGGCGGACATCACGGTCGAGGTGCACAATGGATTAGCTCTGAGCCCCTTCCTGTTCCTCCTGACACTAGATGTCCTGGTTAAGGTGCTCATAAAGACCATCCTCTACGCTGACGACATCGCCTTGATAGCAGTTAGGCGAGAGGAGCTTCCAGTCAAGGTGCAGAAATGGCAGAAGTCTTGGCAGAAGGCGGGCTCCGGCTGAATGTCAAGAATACCAAGTTCCCAAGCCTGAAGAGGGTACAGAACCGCGCGTAAATGGCCGTGGAGAGAGCATCGCAAGAGTGGAGGACCCGCTAACTAGGGATCGATTTGGCAACCGACCGTAGTGTAAATTAGGCGGTGAAGGCTCGGGTAAACGCTACATGGATGAAGTGGAGGGAGGAATGACTACTGGGCCCTGAACAAGAATCACGAAAGGCAGCTTCACTCTATCGAGGCGAGGATGCTGATATGGGCCTGCAGCTATACTCGACTGCTCCTGTCCAGCTAAAGATGCGAGAGCAGCGGCTTCGATGGTATGGGCACCTGCTAAGAAGGCCAGAGGACCATCCGATAAGAATATTGACGGACTTCGAAGTAGAAGGCAGACGACCACGAGGGCCCTGAAAAAGGTGAAAAGACGTTATCAGGAAGGGCCCAAGGAGGTCACGGCTGCGGTAGAACATGCCTTAGAAAGAGCACAGGCGACTACTGACTAAAGCAGCAGATCCTGCGACTGTGAGGGACTAATGCTCGGGAGAATAACCTAAATAAACTATGTCCGACTCCTTCATTAAAGGAAGAATTCACGAAGAATGAAGGTCGAAGAAGGTGTGATTCACGAAGATGAGGGACCCACGGACCTCCTAAGCGTGCGGACTGAAGCGCAATCGGTACCGAAGGAGTTGGAGATTTATTAAGGCTCAATCTTCGCGTGGTGGGTCAGTGCACGCTCACCGATCATCTGATCACTCGCCGTAGGTCTATACCTGGCTAGTGATTAGATAGGTGAGAGGGCGTAGTGTGGAAGAGGGCACAGCGATGATAGTCGCATCAATGCCCAAATCAACGGGCAAGAGAGGGGTCGCATTTCTCCGGTTCTATGCCGTTTCGCATGGTTTTTCCTTCTTTGGTGTACCACTCACCATCGCTAAGTCAATTTGAAGTAGGTTACCTTTCCAGCGTTTTGTCCTTTAAAGCTCACCTCTCAGATGGCCATGATAGGAATACGATGAATGTCACAATGATGATCATTAAGATGACGAAAGCAGCAGCAATAAACATGAAGGTCTTTTCACGTCTTTGAGATCCTTCGAAAACGCTCTCGTCGGAATCGTGTGAATCTTGCTGAAAAGAAACTCGAGTCAGTAGGAGTAATTTCAAAGATGTTCCCTACAAGTCGCACAAGCATGTACCCATTTTGATTGTAGAGTCATAAATAAAGCCCATGCAAAAATACATGAGCACAATGAATGTCCATCCAGTGTCGCCTAAAGTGCTTGCAAGCGGCTTAGCATTCACGTTTACAGCTCCTCAGTTGTACAAAGGTGCTCCTGCGTGATTCTGATCGGTTTGTCTCCTGAATGGTTGCGCCAATTTCCGTCGTCTGGCATCCCAGTTCCTGAGGCAGGGTGAACTGATCGATACTGTAAGCGGTTTCGGTTTATACGAAATGCTATCTTGGACAGCACTTAACGTCTCGATATTTCAGCCAACACGATCGATCATTTATTTCCTTCCTTGCTAGCCTCTTAATATCGCTTCCTGTTCATAGTTCTCTTGTAATGACCCAACAATAGTCGCACTCACTACTACGTTTTTTTTAACATTGTCATTGACCTTCTTGTTATTATCATTCAATCGGACTATTTTTTCATTTGAATAATCAACAACCATTTATTCTTTTTCAGCCCAGTATTCCCCTCCCCTACCTCATTACGGCTCTAAGAGGGGTTGGCGAACCTACTAAGTTGGTATTCGGAGTCGCTTTCCCCGCTTGGTGGCTTGCAATTGGCCGGCCATTGCCCTTCTCCTCCTAGGTGGCCCTTTGGATCTCCCGCCTCCCTCCCCCCGTACTCTATTAGCCAACCAGCTGCTTTTCAAAGCTTGTTTCATAACTTTACTTTGAACTCCTGTATTATCCTAAGCTTTCCGTCATTAATTTGCTGTACATGTGTATATGCATATATTTATATATTTACACGCTATTGTGTTACTGGTCCCCCATTTAATAAAACGTTGTCTCGTTTGTGCAATAGTAAATAAATAAATGTCGCAATGCGCGAATATCGCTCCCCAAAGTTTTCCCTATGCGTGCTAGTTCCTATCGTAACAAGATCGGATCGGATAGACATCGGCCCTCTTCCAGGCTGGCCTGGTGTCGCTACTACTTAGAGCATGGTTCCTTCAAACTAAACCAATATTTGACTGGTCAGATGCTAAAACGCTACAGAGCTCCCCTTGGCTGGTCGCAGATCACTCCGGACCAAAGCGACACGGGCAACATGCCTCCGGCGGAGAGGTTAGACGTGTAACTATTCCAGTTAAACTAGTTCTAACAAGTAATTTAATAGTTGGTCATGTCCAATAGGTAATTACCAGCCATAAATATAAACTTTGTTGTTTCTTCATGTGGTAAGATAACACGTTACACATAGTCGCCTTCAAAAAACCAGAAATTGTGCAATTGCAGAAATTGACGTGGCATTAACGTGCGAGGTAAGCAAACCAGCCCTTTTGGCGTTTCGGCTGGGACCGTGTGCTGAATGCTGGGAAGGGGATGGGGTCCACAACGGTTGACGGTATACTTAAAGTCGGTTGGTACTAAAGGAGAATACTGACGCAAGTGGTGCAGCTGGTCCAGCAGCTCCTCCAGAAGGGCTGGTTTGCTCACCCCAGGACTAAGCTTTGGGACCCGTCCTCTCTTTAGGGCTTAGTTCTGGGGTGAGCACCAAATTGTGTCGGTTCTAAGGACCGAGTTAAAGTGGCCCGTCCACCTCCGGGGACTCCATCCGCTCCCCAACATTCAGCATACGGTCCCAGCCGAAGCGCTAAAAGGGCTGGTTTGCGTCTTAACGTGGCATCGATTCAAGAACATCTTTGAGCAAATATGATGTCACCTTTTCATCGATGCCACGTGTACATACAATTGTATTAGGTCTGTCCATAAGTCTTGCAACAAACTTGCCGAACTTTGAATTTAATATTTTCATTATCTTTTTCTTCCATTCATCCGGCATGCTACCCTCCATCAATATCTACAACCTATTGCCAACACGATGGTAGCTGCTCGATGCCTCCCTTGTAGGACTCTACTGAATTCTGATCGAAGAAAGATCAGATGTCGATTTTGGCATCATTATGGTTAGGACGAGATTTCTTCTCTAGGAGATGATTTGGAGAGGGGAGCAGAAGTCTTTTATTTGCCTCAAGGTCAGGGCTATAACGTGAATATGGAAGAACTCTCCGCCACAGAGTCTCGAAATTTTCCTGGATTTTCTTAGCAAGAGGTTTTTAAGGGTGTCATACAGAAGCAAACTTTGCCTTGTTTTTCTTTCGTAGTAAAAGCTTTCGAGCTGTGGATAGTTGACTTTCGCGTTGTCTGCGCCATCTACACGTAGGGATTTCCAGAGCTTATCTCCTCTCGTGTTCCACCAAAACTCCGAGAAGGCCCTACTTGGACGAGGTTGAACTTGAGCAGTAAGATTTCCCAAAGCGTTTGAGCTGGACTACCGCTGCTTGTTCATTTGTTAGCAGACTGTGCCCACTCCTCAATTCGGCAAATGTGATGGATGGTCATCCGTGTAATTCATAGTAAGTCGACTTGAACATGATGATATCAGATCGTGTTTTTAGCTGAGTCGGGCTCAAGGCACGTGGGGACCAAAGTCTACATTTTCGGATCTTCTCAAGTTTTTGGAGATGCCACAGTGCAGTCTCCTTGTTTGGGAATCGCTCTAGCAAATGATCGATACTCTATTCCTTTTCAAGGCCGTCAGATATAGCATCGTGATTTTCAGTCACAGGGTGGTTGGAGTGTGGGTAATTTTCAATAAAAAAAGTCAACGCTGAGCAGAGTGAAGCGCCGTTGCACTGTGGTTTGAGAAAGCTTGCCCTCGCCTGTCTTCTGGCCACTCCTTGGTCTAGCATGACTTGCGAAACATTCCAAGCAGTACTCGTAAAAATCAAGGGCATCTAGACCCCTCTCGCGAAATCGGTGTAATATCCATAATAAGTAAGCAGACAACGAGCTGGACCCTTGGCTGAAGTTGCAAAGGTTGATGCTACGTAGAAAATATGTTGCGGATTTTCGGGAATTCTCCCTTAAATTCTGTAGCATTAAATATAGTTTGTTGCAGGACTTATGGACCGACCTAATACATTTTCTGGTCATTCGAAGGCGAGGGTAACTGTCTGTAGCACGCTGTCAGTGGGACATGAGCCTGACGACGAAGTGCAAAGGACTAGGATGTACGCTGTGGCTTACGCTCGAAGTGCATAAGACTAAGATTTACGTTGTGGCTTACGAGTAGTTCGGCAGGTCTTTTGGACGTCGGGTGACAGTCTTGCTAGACGGCTAAGCAAGAAAAGGGAAGGAACATCTTAGAAGTTGCTTTACATGCGTACATCGCGATCCTCGCCCGCTAGCTCTGGTGCAGGACCCTCACGATCCGCAACAGTGAAAGTGCAAACCAATTACCAGCCTAGTAAGCGGTTACGATATGTTGTCCTATCGCAAAGCACGAGCATCCTCTGAAACTAAGTCTAGGAGGGGTAGGGGCAGGGTCAGTCGTCCATTCGCACTATTTGAACGGGGGGTAGCATTTTGGTCACAGGCTGAGGGTGGGGGTCGCAATCTCGAAGGCCCGCAGCCGATATCGCGGCGTAGCGTCATTGTTCGGTGGATGGAGGTTGAGGAGCGAGCGAGAGGAACGCTCATAAATAACATGAAATTGTCATAAACTCAAAATAATTAGTTTAGTTTAGGAATACTGGTGGTATCATGTAGGAAACGTGGAACTGTCACTGCAAAGGGAGTAGCAAATTCGATAAGACTTATACACATAGGCCACTCAGAAGCGCTTATTAGCCGTTATCTCACCCACCATCTGTGGCTCTGTCCTGCCCCCTTTACCGCACGTCAGAGCCAACATTCCACTGTTACTGCAAAGTGTTCAGAGGAATTTGTAGTAGTCACAAACTGGCCCTCCTTAACAGCTCCAATCAGTAGTTATCACAATCTTTGTCCATCTTCTTATCACACTTGTTCGAACCAACGTCCCACCATTTCCGTGACCATCCATGAACTTCGTGAACCCACACAGACAGGTAAAGTGTCTTATACCTGTCACAAATCATGTGAACTCCCTCTGACCCGCTTTTACCATATCTGAGAACCAATGTTAAACTGCCGCCGAGAAGAGCGCAACGTAACCGGCGGTTCTCACGTTCTCACCCTCTTTTCATCCCTACCACATTGGATCACCCTGTTCTCCCTTCCACCCACGGTCAACCATCCGTTCGCAATATTCGAACGAAGAGGTCGCATTTTGGTATGGGCCGAGGGAGAGGGTCGCAATTTCCAGGACCCGCAAGCGAAATCGCGACGATAGTTGATCGGTCGATGAACAAATGGGAAGGAACTCTCCCAAAAAAACATAAAAATGTCATAAACTCAAAATAATTATTCTTTCCAGGCTCGCCCGTTTCGTCCTGAAATGTTTCGTCGCATCAGAGCGTGGTAGCAGTGCCAAAAAGTAGGCAAGTCCGGGTCATAGCAAGATGAAAGAAACTTTCAAATGCCAGCCACAGGCGCGTGCGTGGCGCACCCGAGGTCAAGATTCGCTGGTGCAGAATGCATCAGATTCGATTTGTTATGCACAGAGAGGCAGTTCCAGGCAAATCACAGTGTTTTCTCACGGAATAAAAAACAGTTGAATGCATCGCTATGAAAGGATTGACTTGCTGAGAACAAAGTTCTTCTGAGGCCTTTTTGGGAATGCTTCTTCCAGAAAATAGCAGGACATGTAAGGAAGCAGAAATCTCTTGGTCTTCAAAAATGTCTTCGGCCTTCCCCAACAATCTTTGAAGGAAGTTATGGTTGCTGAAAGCTCAAAAACTCGAACGTACTGCTCAAAAACCTATGAGGGAATAGGTGCAAATGTGTGATTTTTCTAAAAATGAACCTTGAAAAACGTTATGGTGCTCGTTAGAAGGAGCAGCGTTCTGCGTTTTCCCCACATTCAAAACGTGAATCACAGAAATAAAAATGAAGAGAGTTATGGCCGCTGAAAGCCCAAAATTTCGCCTTTGCACGGAAAAGTTGCGAGCGGGACAATTTACTGAAAAAGGGACCGAGCACGAAAACATTCATACTATTTCAATAGAGAAACATCTGTAGTCCGAAACTTCTTACAGCTCTCTAAAATGTCGCATACGAAAGATATTATGGGCCTTCAAAGTTGGAGGTGCGCCTTCTTAGAATTTTGGGTTTTGCACTTCTAACAGAAGTACGTTACGGAGTGTTAGGTAATCCTTGTAGTTTTCCGGAAGCGCACCTCAGGCACAGTTAAAATCTACCTCAAGAAGTCAAAAAGAATGTCCAGTTCTCTCTCTAAAATATTTCCTGTCCCTTACCCGTTCACTCAGCGTCCGCGTGATATCTGCCGCGCCCAAAGGTTGACGCCGCTACGCAGACGCGCCCCAAATCCTTAGTTTTCGTGAGTCTACGCGCTGTTACCACTTATTGTTTTGTCTTCATTTCTTGCTTTCCATTTCTACTGGGTGTGCGCAAACGATTCATTTTCCCTTCTTCTTGTATGAGTGAGTTTTTCATGAGCGAATCTGCTTTCCACTGCCTTTGCGTGGATAGCAGCTCAACTCGTGAGCTGCTGTCCACGCAAAGGCAGTGACAATGTAATAAATAACCAGCTTGCTCCGCCCGCTATTGCGCGCATCACAGGGTAGGAGGAACCACGGAATAGCAGCATGATGTACGTTGACGACATCGCGCGTTTTGTGCTTTTGCACCTCGTGGGACAAGTGCGATTTTGCGAGCGCAGCCGCCGCACACCAAATCCATGGATTTTAAGTTGTAAATACGCAATACTTAGATGCGATGAAATGTTTTCAATAATGTTTGATCTGTCTAGCTCCTCTAGAGTTACAGTAATGAAAGTTTGACCGCGCGTTAAGGCCATGAAAAGGGGATTTTACTTAATTTCCCTTTACTGGTTACAAAATTAATTTGGACGTGGTTGTTTCAGTAGAAACACCTATCTTCCCTTATGAATAGGTCTGTATTCACTTCTGTTATTCCTTTTTATCAAGATGCCTTCGTTATTGAAAAGAAAAAGAGGAATGAATTGAACAGACACATCCGTAAGGTCTGGAAAACCCCTGCCAAACAAGAGGATATTTTACCTTCCTGTGGGCCATGTAGTTTATAAGTATGCTAATGTATGACCTCTAGAATAAGTATAAAGACCTCAAGAGTAAGTCGCACAAGCGCAAGAAAAAGGGATAAATTGGGTGGGACGCGTTGCCGCGTCACAATGCCCCACGAGGTGCACAAAGTGGGACGCGTTGTTGCGTCACGCTGTCGTCAACGTGGTAACCCTTACTATTGAATGTGTTATACCTCCTCATATCTCTTCTCTCCAGCGCATAGCAGCGCAATGTTCTCGCTCCCTTTCTCCTCTCCCACTCCTCTCCGTTCCAGCCTCCCCTTTGTTGCCACCTTCCCTCTACCCCTCTCCTCCCGCCCCCCCCCACACCGCTCTGGCTGCAACAGCAACATCATGTAGAATGAGAATGAGTGTGCTCGATCAGTGCTTATATAGCCGCTGTGGGTTTATCATGATCAAGGCATCAACATTTATTTATTTATTTATTTATACGTCCAAATGAGACGCGCCAGTGAATCCAGCATGCGAAATCAATGCACTAATTAAGAGAAAAAAGCAATGAAAGGCTGATCTAAGGAACCAGCGGTACCCATATGACTGAGAAGGTAAACCTGAAGAGAATGTGTTCGAGGCAAAAATCATAGGAGGAATAATCATCAACATCACGAAGTGTCGCCCTTCGTTCTCCCTGGTTTTATGAGCGGTTGGTTTAGACGGGCAGAACGGCACACACACCGACAAAGCGACACACCAAAGTTCTGCTTTATATAATGAAATGAATGTGAAGGGAAATAAAACATTTACAGCACTTTCGCACTATGAGCACTCTTAACAACAACAGAGGGGTCGCAACTGGACCCCCTCGAGAGGGGAAGGGGTTGCAAAAATCCCGAAAATGTGCGAACGTGACCGTTGACCCTGCTTCCACCTTCCACCGTACATCAGAATCGAGCTCCTACACTGCAAAGGGGCGGTCTCATTCTGCTCTTCCTATCAGCTCCCATCAGTAGGTAGTAGGCACATCAGATCACCCCCCCCCCCTCATATGTGCTGACATCGGACGCGTTATTCCAAATGTTATTGTAATCACCGTCTCACCGTTGCTGTGACGTGTGTTAAAAATTTCGTGAAAGACACACACACTGACAGACAGACAGACTTAGCGCTTCATTTATGGTAGGCTTAGTAGAATATAGGGGAAACGGGTTCCTTGCTCTGTCAAAATCTACTGTTGCTTCAACCCTGAAACAATTTCTACTCTTTTTTGAAGTCATGGATAGAAAATACTCAACAGGTTGTTTTGCACTTGATTCCTCTCAAATTTGGTCGGAAAAGTGTGAAGCAAGTCTTGAGCATTTGGTCCCGAGTTCACAAAAAACAGGGTGAATTGTCATGAAAATGACTCTCTTGCGATTATGAAAGCTTTGAAGAAGATTAGAGAGGATGTCGGATAACGGTGAATGACAAAAACAGACAAGAGTTTTAACACTTTGACAACCATGAAGCCCATGTGGGCTTCAGCTGACAATTGGTTTTTTGTTGCTTTCTTGCAAATATTTCTCTACGCTTGCAACACTAGATGATGAAGAAAGGCCAAATAAAACAGCAAACGTCTAGGCTTGGAGAAGAAGGTTCTTGTGTCTAAGTTATCAAAAGACACCGACTGAACCGATTATTCCCCAAGTGACTAATGATTAGATGATTACATTGTGTGCAAAACGTTGCAAAGCTCTTCCATGAGTGAACCTAAGGTGTGCCTTCCAAGCATAAGAATGATTCACGTTTTTTGTAGTGTGTACTAAACAGTGTGATGTTACCAAATATATCAGTGCACCCTCCTCCTGCAAAGTTGCGCATGACGTGTTCATTTTTTAATGTACTCCCTACAGAAAAACAAAGTGTTTCATAAAACTCGCCAGAAACAATTTGGGAATAATGCAGCCTACATGCGGGCTGCAGCTTGTCGGCCATGAGAGACGACTAGCCCACGTGGGCTGCAGCCGCGACGTTCGAGTAGGCGCCGCGGTCGCTCGAGGCCTCAACTCCCAAAACCTGCGCGGGCTCCAACGTGTTAAAGGCAGTGATTACGAAAAAGTGGGAGCGCATCGCGGAAGCATATACGCCACACGGATTAATTACTTGGCTGCCAGGGAAGCGAGTGTAGCGCTTTCACGAGGGAACGTTCGGAGGTTGCTGAGCAGGAATTTGAAAGCACTCCGCCCCCAAAAGCGATCTGCCACTGGTTTAGTTGGTGATTTGGAGGAGCAGCGTTGCCAACAGCGGCACAACTAAAGCAACTCGACTGTAACATGAATTGGAATGCTGTCAACAAACGTGTTGCGGTGAGCTCGTTCATTCATCCGCTTTCCGAGCTGTTACCTGTTCATGAGTGAAAACTAACGACCAATGAATGGTCCCGTTTCGCATTTTCTAGACGGATTTCTCCCCTTCTTTCGCTACTGACATACAACTGAGCACCACCAGTTCTATAAACGCTTCCTGAACCTATCAATCAATCACTGCTTTCAATCAAATCAAATATGCGTGAAACTGTTGAAGAAGCCACTTTCTAATCAGTTGAGCTTGGGTTCAAAATTATATACGTGAAGGTATTTCCAAAGTAGTCGTTGACAAGTGGGTGCTGCTGACTCTTATTCCCGTTATGTTGCCTTTGTTTACACCCATTGGTGCACATTTTTAATGTACTCCCTACAGAAAAACAAAGTGTTTCATAAAACTCGCCAAAAACAATTTGGGAACAATGCAGCCTACATGCGGGCTGCAGCTTGTCGGCCATGAGAGACGACTAGCCCACGTGGGCTGCAGCCGCGACGTTCGAGTAGGCGCCGCGGTCGCTCGAGGCCTCAACTCCCAAAACCTGCGCGGGCTCCAACGTGTTAAAGGCAGTGATTACGAAAAAGTGGGAGCGCATCGCGGAAGCTACAAAACTGTGCTGCTAACATCCTCTTGCGTATCAACTTCCACTCACTGGATAGCTTTCAGAAAGACCAAACATTCAAACCCATCAGATGGAGAAGCAACATTCGCCGAGTTTCTCGCTTACAGAACTCCAGTACCTGTGACATCCGGAGCAATGCATACTTCTTGAAGACAAAGTACAGGGGTTATAATAGTTGCTTAAGACCAAAACTGTTTTGTTTGAGATTTGCGCTTTTGAATTCAAAGGTCAAAATCGGCGGGATCTTTCCGGATAACCCATTTGTAGGATGTATTTAAAATACAGTTTTGCTCTCGTCCAACTGATCGCTCGGCATTCACACCGCAGGCTCTAGCGCAATTGGATAACCATGGATATCAAATGAGATATCAATTAGGACATCTCACTATTGACGATAATTGTTGTGTCAGTTATCACTTGAAGCTCATCGAGAATGCGCGTTGTAAGTCTAGAGCTAGAACTGGTTGTATTTGGTCCAAACTCTGGTTGAAATCAGATTTGCTCATTGGAATTTAAGATAATTTTAACGGTGAAAAGGATCTGCTGTAGTCTGCACAAATCAATGTGCGAATTATGCCTAATTTAATAAGTGAGGAGTAATGTTTATATTCATTCATTCATCATTATTTTTAAAACACCGAAGGAGTTGGTGGTTTAATGAGTTTGGGTTTTAATAGCTTATCATTGTGAGAACTTGACGTTTAAGTGTTATGCAGTACAGAATTCTATTAAGTAGCTGGATATATCCTTTACTTGTTTATTTAATTCGCTTGTTTTGATGTGTGTCGTGTATATCCTGTGTGGATGTGTGTGTGTCTGTTTGTCAAGAGAATTATGTCTCGCAGTCACCAGCATCTAGCGCCATGGTTCTTTCACATATGTCACAGGGGTCGTGGGTATGTGATTGGACTGGATAAATATGATAATAGCTTGATAAGAGGCGGCCTATGAAAGCGAGAATCGTCAATTTTCGTTTTCGTCGTTCCATATATCTGGTACTAGAGTGTCTATACTTACAAGTGTATGCTGTGGGATGCATTGGGTGGGTAACATGATGAAAGCGAGGAAGCAAATTGATAGGGCTGAATAAGATGCGCTAGAACGCGGAAGTCGTCCTTTCGATTTCGCGTACCCAGCTCGCTGTTGGCTACAGAGCATCATTTACTTGCAGGTGTTATGAGGACTGGACGAGGGATATTCGTTGCATGGTGATGAAAGTGATAAACAAACTGAATAAAGGCTGATAGACGCGTTCATAAGCTTGAGTCGTTTAGATCGTTAGTCTGGATCGCCATTGACAGTGAGACCATTATTTAACAAGTGTTATGTTGATGGGCGGGGACATGTTGTGTTTAGTTGTAAGGAATGGCGTTTACTAGCTGATAAAGGCTGATAAGGCCGCGTGCAGGAACGCAGCCTTAGCGTAGCTTGCGCATTGATAACTAGAGCGCCCCTACTTATCAAATCTTTTGCAGTGTTATGTAATTGTATCATTGTATGATCAGCTCACTTGACAGCAGTCAATTGCATAAACTACATCAAGACTTCAGCCAAATGAATAGTTTATTATAAATGCAATTATCAAGATTAGCCCAAACTCATTGACGCTAATCTTCCGGGGTTTGAATCAATGGTAAATGATAATAAATGATAAAGCTTAGTCCTTCACTTATGTAAAGGAGGCATATTCGTTTTTTAATATCTGGATTGACAGCGAATCCTATCCGCTAAAATATCTGATTTCAGAGACAAGATTAGTACCCGTCAACCGCCGGGCCTTCTTTCCTGCAACCTTTTCTTATCCTCGCTATGGTCCCTTCCTCCTGTGAACAAACACCTCTGGATGGTGACGCGTATGCAACACGAAATGGTGTTTCTACAGTAGAAGGAGACACAATCATGATGTGACGGTAGATTTTTGCTTACCTCCTCGCATCCTCACCTTCTCTTTCCATCTGCCCTCCAAGCTGCCGACTGCAGAATGTTGGAATGACGAAGTGTGTAAGCATGGGTGTTGTATAATAGCCGCTAAGGAGTGTTATCAAGAGCTATCTGCTACAAACATTGATATCTCAAATCTGTAATGCTACGCGATGATGTTAGCGCGTTGTTATTTTCATGAGCTCTTCATCACTTCATTTTGCGGACGGAACAAATAATAATACATTACATTACATACAATACAGTACATACATACATACATTACATAATACATACATACATACATTACATACACACGACACACATAAGACATACAAACCGACACACAAAGTTAGCGCTTTATAAAATAGAAGGATGGTGGATGTTCACAGTTGTGAGATAAATATGCCAGTTCAGCCGTAGACGTTATCACGTGTGTTCTCGACGGACTTCAGCGAAGCTGGGAAAGGTCTAACACATTCATCAGTAAGGTGGTTAATGGAGTACCATATGCTGATACTCCATGGGCCCTCCAGTTTCGCGAAAGCCTGCCGTGTGATGCGCGCGACAGCGGGCGGAGCAAAACTGGTATCGAAATAATGTGTACGAACCTTTGTTTGTGCTACTACGACTTACTACAATTTGTAAGTAGGAACGCTCTAGTGTCAGCGCTGCGTAACGGAGTTGACGACTTTTGCTTTCTGACGCGCCTTATCAGCACTTAACAATTCTTCTCAGTTTCTGGCACCCACCAATAGTATCCCCGCCCCCCCCCCTCCCCTCGAATAACGCTTGTAAATATGAACGCAATGCTAATCGCTTATTAAAAGAGACAGGATCGATTGACGCTAATCCGTTTGGGTTTCGAATAAGGCCGATCAGGGATAAGTATTAGGTTATCAGAAAGCCAGCGCATTGATTTTCATTCCATCGTTATAGGCAGCGATTATGATGAGACCACTTTTGCTTCGCCCGCTATCGCGCGCATCACACGGCAGGCTTTAGCGAAATTGGGGACCCATGGAATATCAGCATGAGATATCCATTAACCATCTCACTATGACTGTGTTAGACCCTCCACCAGTTTCACCTGAGCTCAATCGGAAATACCGAATAACGTCTGGAGACGAATGGAATATTTTACTCACTAACTGTCCAACATCCATCATCCTTGTGAATCCTGATACTTTAGCGTGAATCTTTTGGCTGTATTTCAAAAGGAAATAAATATCCTATTACATAACTTGGGACTAATGCTCATCATTCATTTACATCATCACTATTAGACACCACGAAAAGGATTAGTGTTAATGATTCGGGTCTCTTCATATCAAATGTTATTGCACGTACCCTTTGTTTGTACTCTACGACTTAACTACAATTTGCAATATGAAGGCTCTAGGTTTCAACGCTGATCCAGTCACGAACTGACAGACTTTTGTTCTGAGCGCCCTATTCAGACACTATATAAATCGTTATCATTCGGGACCCACCACAATATCCCCTCCCCCCCCCCCTAAAATAAACGCCTGTCAAAAAGAATCGTCTAGATCCAACGCGAGCTAGGTACGCGATCACTGACTTAGCGTTTTGTAACGCGGCATCACGCCCTTATCACTGCAATCATCACTTGTTCCAATCACGTATCAAAGAATGTTCCCCGCTCAACCCACAGAGTCGCGAGTAGAACCCGAAGATAACACCATTCTTAGTGTCACGCGAGCCAGCAGTAGCCGAAAACTCCGACGAAATTCTGGCATCTGGCTCAGTCTATCAAGCCCTTAATACAATCTTATCATTTCCTGCACCCTACTACACAAATGTCCCCGTCCCACTCCCACATAACACTTATATCATGTTGCTACTCTGGTGTCAAGTCGCAACCAAGCAACGAACTCGACGACTTTTCGCGTTCTAGTGCATATCAGCCACTATCAGTTGCTATCGCCTTCAATCCTGTACCACCAATGTCCCGGAACCGCCCCACATAAGACTTGTAAATATTGACGCTCTTTTACCAAGATGAACGTCAAAACGAAATTGGCGATGCTTGCTTCTAGCCCCTCTTATCAGCTATTATCAGTCGTTATCGGTTCCTAACACGTACCGCTTGTGTCCCCATCCCATCCCCTATAACATCTGTAAGAACCACTGCGCTATTATTACTGTGACTCGAGCTATGAATTCCCGGTCAAACATACGCACACACCAAACGCTAGCCGCTTATATATAGTAGGATTCTATTTGAGCCGATGGTACGTGATAACATTCTATGCTAGCCGAATCTATGAATTCCGTAGCTATGTGTTGTATCCCTAAGCGTGGTAACATTAGGTTACCCCATCAGGAAGAAAAACGAACTTAACACGTGAAAGGTCATGCTCACCATGACCAATCCTTACGACTCCCTCTTGTAACCACCTTCACACCGGCGAATGACGAAATGAAGCTTACCTCCACAAATCAGAACATCTCTGGTGATTGTTCGTTGTTTAGACCGTGTTTTCTAACAGAACAGCATTCTGTCTAATCATTTCCATTTCGTGTACTGAGGTGATAAATACAGCCCAAGCAACACCCCAACAAATCAAAGGCAATGAGTTCGAAAAACAGATTAGTGCCCGGTGATTGGTTATAAATACGGTGAGGAACCAAGTGCTGGAACAGGAGAAGAAATCAAGTAAAAATTATACCGGAATGCCTCTATACATACTCACTTTTATTCTGAGAGCAGGTAGAAATTCTGCGGTGCCTGACTTCTTCAAATTAAATATCTTGCTCGACACATTTGTTGCAAATCAGGGCGTGAGAGAAATGGTCATCGTTGTGTGGACGCCATCTCCATGGCGTGGTGAAGAAGACATCAGGAATGTGTCGAACTCATGCTACTGTGCGATCGCGACATCTTCTATGCGCATAGACAATCTATGGAGAATCGGTATAATCTTGGAACGCATGTGTTGACTTTGGAGCGGCATAGCTGCTACGAGAAGACGCTGGATATCAAAAAAGTATCAAAATAACCATAACTTTATTTGGGGTGGACAAGTTTTCGATTTTTTGGAAATGAAGATTTGGAAATTTCACGACAAGCGCTTGATGAGAGTAGGAAAATTTGTGCGAAATAAGCCAATGTCGAGTCACCAACGAGAACATTCTTGAGTAGCGCGAGCCATTATATCATAAAAAATAGATTTCAGTTAAGAAACGCATATCAATTCTGTTTCATTGCATTCGCATTTCCATGCCAGCATCAAGCTAAATGTGACCGCAACTCTGCCCAATGTTCGTAAGAATGAATAGTGGACCAGTTTCGCTCTATCCGCTATCACGCGCATCACACGGTTGGCCGATGTCATAGTTTGCGAATCGAGCTAGCGAATCGCTGAATCCGAGCGTTGCGCCAGCGAATCGACCGAATGATGTACCAACGAGCCGAAATAGGAACCAGCTGCTCGATAGTGGCGGGACCTGTCCACTGTCAAGTGGCACTGTTTGAAAGTGGCGGGCTTCTTTTGAACGTTGGGTCCCGCCACTATTGAGCCGCTGGTACCTAGTTCGACTCGCTGGTGCATCGGTCGACTCGCTGGTGCAACGCTCGGACCCAGCGCCGCTAGCGAATGTCAGCGAATCGCTTGATTCGCAAACCATGACATCAGCCGTCGGCTTCAACGAATTAGGGAACCTGTGAAACACCCGCAGATCTACTCTACAGAGAACTTCACCGTTGGATATGTTAGTCGAACGACCTTGTGTTTCGCAGGCTCTCCAGTTTCATTGAACTCCACCATGGATGCAGAGCGAAGCTGAGCTGGTATTTTTTATTTCAATTCTGTTAACAACCTGCATTTTTCTTGAATGCTGAAAATTGGGCGGTGAGTAGCGTTTTGCTGGTAGCCCTAAAGGCTAAGGTCGGCATTCAGCAACCCCACCCCCAACCGGTTTCTATTTTTTCTCCACATCGTTCCGTTTCGCATCTCTGCACTCACTTCAGTTCCCATAGCTCGATCTTTGCCTTTCAAATAGAAGTGGAAGGTGCTCACTAAAAAAAGGTGAGCAACTAGCGCTTATCTTTAATTTTCATACACATTGTTCGGAAATACGAGCGATCTAACCCACTGAGGACATTGCAGCTCAATTGCATATTGCGACGAAGAGCATCCAACTCTGTGCCCAACTCTTCGATTCTGTATTCCTTCCTTCCTCGACCTACACCTTAGGGACTTGGGCTCTGCGCAGGCAGGACGAGCATGCGGTCAGCGTTATCCAACTTGTCGAGAGGACGATGCTTGAGGTCACCCTCTACACGCAAGTGCAGAGGGTAATCCGGAGTTGCAAACTACGCCAACGGTAGAAGATCGGGAACGCTGCCGTTATCGCCAAGGAATTGAATATAAGGTGAGCCGAACACGTCATGCGATTTTGTGAGAAACATTGGACCAGTGCGGTCACCGACTGGATCCCTCGAGACGTCAAAAGAACACGTGGACGACCGCCGGCCCAATGGTCATACTTCTTCACAAAAGCTCTGAACGAAATGAATGGAATGACTTCGTGTCCCTCGAGTGAGGAGGATCCACTGAACCCTAGCACGCGAAAGGAAAGAATGGAGACGTTGCTGGCGCTTGCCCGAGCAAATCGGTGATCAACGGGACAACAGGTGATACTGTTAGCAGACGTTTCCAGTGATACATCGCAATGCAGGCACACCATAAGGTTAGGATCTCAGGAACCTATACACGCGTTTCATAATTATGGGTCCACCCTAAATTTTTACTGTTCCAAATTTGCTGTATATTTTTGGATGCTGCTATAACCATAAGATTCCTGGGCACTATTGCACTACATATTACAACCACCGTATTAGTGAGATGGGTCGAAATTATCGCTGAAACTTGGGTTATGCAGGTTATCGAGAGTCCCCATCACGAATATGACATCCATTTTTGGCGCTGGCGCCAAACTGGCGCCATTTAGCGCCACAATCTGTTATCATCGAATTCGCTGTAAACTTCGTATGGGGGTTATTTGGGCTCCTGATTACGAATATGATACTCGTTTTTGCTGTTAGCGCTATTCGGCGCCTATTTCCCGCTCGTCTGCGCCCTCGCACTAATGACATCGCAATCAGGACTAAGCCTTTGAATAGTGGAGGGCCTCAAAGAGAGTAGACCACTCCACTGTGGTCTAACACACTCCAGCTTTTGCCACATCATGTGTGGCCTACACATTACGGAGTTTCACCCCCTCCCCCAAGCTTAGTCTTAGGCGCTACAGGTGAGAAAGCTTAGAAAAGCAGAAGATATGCGTTAAACAGCACGATTGTCAAAAACGACTGTCACATTTGGTGATCAGGGCCCCAAATAACCCCTACATGGAAGTTTGCACCGAATCTGGTGATAATCAGTTGTGGCGCCAATTGGCGCCAATTTGACGAAATGGATGTCATATTCGTGATCAGGACCCTCGATAACCCCCATAGCAGAAGTTTCAGAAAATTATTTCTTGACCCATATCTGCCCCCACTGGGGTTGTATTTAATAGTGCAGTAGTGCCGAATCCTCATAACGAAAAACCTTGACAGTGTCCTCCAAGTCCGTCTTTCTTGAAACCTGGGCATTTGGTTTTAAACAGTTGTGTAATCTTTTTGTGCCACACAGGTTTTGTACGATGGAATCTTTATTGGGCTTGACGTTTCGACTAGCTCGTCGTTATCAAAAGCCTGGAAGCGTCATACGGCATTCAAATTGTTACCTATCCGCTCGTGACCAAGTGGCACCCAAACTAATGAATCAAGGGTGAAAACCCCAGGAAATGTTCACCCTACCTTGACCCACAGCGTCACACTTCATGGACAGCAGCTCCTTATGGTTCTCAGCTATCAGTAACTAAAATGAGACACCAGTCGTGCATTTGCTTATATAGAGTGTAACGTGCCAGTGCATTGACGTTCTCATTATCCTTAGTTCACAGAGGGGAATATAGGGTCAGAAGTCACAGTTTATTGGAAGATGCACTCATTTCCGTATATCATACAAGGATTAACGTTGCCGTATATGGAAAGCTTCGAGGGTTTTCCTTGCACAATGTCTGTTTTGTAGGCCAGTATTTGTACAGCTTGACAAATTACCAACCAGCCATGACTTCATTCTAATGCTGCTAAGCGGTGAATTCAAGCTTCTCTTCTTATTGCTAGGCAAGTGTTTCCCTCACTCGTACTCCCTAAACTGGCTGCCGAGTTTCTCCCAATGTACCACAAGCGTTACTGCTCAAACAATTGAACTGGTAAACCACAGAGCTTCCGTTCTATGATCAGCGCCAGCGCTTTCACCGCAGTTTCACTAGAACAATGCCTTAAAGAAGAGCAAATTTGGCCATGCAATGTCTTCTTAGATCAACCATACCAAAGACAACATAAACACAGTTGCCAGTAAGAATTACCATGATCCGATATTG
Organism: Ostertagia ostertagi; assembly: GCA_036418205.1. Classification (NCBI taxonomy): domain Eukaryota; kingdom Metazoa; phylum Nematoda; class Chromadorea; order Rhabditida; family Trichostrongylidae; genus Ostertagia; species Ostertagia ostertagi. The sequence continues at coordinate 31,212 of MU868608.1, forward strand.
AGATCGATCGAATACTGTATCTATGGAAAACTGCCGTGATCTGCATCGTATGGCAGAAGGTTTGGAGGCGACACCGTTCTGTGTTTTACGCAGCTTCAATGTCTGACACGTAAACCTTTGTAGCTTTGGGAAACTGCACATCAGTTAGGAGTCACAGTGACGAGAGCACCTGGTAGCCAAAGAAGAGAATGAAGCTTGATTGCACGCGCTTGAGCAAGCATAGAAGGAAGGTCTGCTTGGTTGTGAATGTGGAATCAAGGTACAATACTGCCTACGAAAACAGACATTGGTCGAAAACCCTCGAAGCTTTCTATATATACGGCAAAGTAATCCTTGTATGAATACAGAAATCGAAATGCATCTTCATAACTGCTGACTTCTTACCCTATATCCCCCTCGTGACCTAGGCTAATGAGAACGTCATGCACGCAACGTTACCATCTGATATAAGCAAATGCACGACTGCGCATTGTCTCATTTATTTTACTGTAGCTGGAGACCAGTCAAAAGCGGAAGCTCTGCATCCGAACGGTGACGCTGATGGAGTTCAAAGTAGGCTGACACATTCCTGGGTTTCACTCCTTGATTCATTAGCTTGTGCCACTTGATCACGAGCGGATAGGGTAACATTTTAATGCCGTAGTATGACGCTTCAGGCTTTGGATAACACGAGCTGAGTCGAACGTCAAGCCATAAAATTCCATCGTACAAAACCTGTGTGGCACAAAAAGATTACCACAAACCTTGACAGTGTTTTTCTGACGAAGTTCCCCTCTCAAGTAACCTGAATAACTTTTTCAGAATGAATTTTCACCGTTTCATGAATATCGATCCACTCATAAAAGGTTCACATTTCTCATGATCCGTGAAGGGAAGTAGAGAAGCGGGGATATATGTGAGCTTAGTTAGTCGACATCGAGTTTACCCCACCTCGTGCTACTCGCCTCTCTTGCCACTAACAAGCTTAAGCCAGAGCACTGACTGTGGCCCAATGGATGAGGAGCAGAACTGCCTCCCATATCGGCCGGCTCGTACTATATAAGCAACTGTGTGCGAATTCCTTGTCAGTAGGGAAGGAAGAGTAGTCGTGGTCGGTAAAAGCTGCTTTCTGTTCAAGATTAAAGAGCAATTGGGCCGTCTTCTGTCGAATTATACAAGGAGTTCGAACAAGGAAATGCGGCCTTCCTTGAGCGAAACCTTCGTGTAGTAGATAAGCCCGCAGTGCAAGAACATCTCCAGAGGATTGAGGAAACGCGTTCTAAGATATCGGAGCACTACAAGATCGCGCGTCTACATTTCGTCGTGGAAAACGCATCAACTAATTGAGCGAAGGTATGGCTGATAAGACCCTTCGCGATCTTAGACGTTACCTATTTGTTTGGTGCTGCAGGTGATCTGGGAACGACATGAAATTTATTCTAGGTGGATTCGATAGAAAAAGAGGGTACAGGAGGGCCCCATGAAAATCGCAGAAGGTTTTAGTGTAAGGTAATTTTCGCGGGGAATCCCTTATAGTTTGATGCACCTCTGGACGGCTAAGACTATTTGTTTCCTTTCATGAGGATTCCATAATGTATCGTAAAGTTCCTTTGGAGCTAATTTCACCATTTCGACAACACCCCCCTCGATTCATTACTTTTATGCACGATAACGCGGCTATCCATGCCGTTGCTTCCACTCCAAATGGAAGTGCAAGAAAAAATGTGGCAGTTCGCTAGTGGCCCGCATGATTCCTGTATCAGATTCCAATGGAGAATCATTGGGCATTAATTGTGAAAAACTCCACAGCGAAGCAAAGCGAAATAGAACAGTCGAAGCGCTGAACATGTCGATTATCGTCCCACAGACAAATTTCTATCTAATAGCAATAGCTAACTTGGTTACAAGAATTCTAAAACGTATGAGTGTGGTCACTGTGACCAATGGAAGACCACCCCATTATTGAAAAATTTTAATTTTCTTTTTGTTGTAATAAGATTCCTCGACAAGCGATGTGTAGCCGTATTTGCGAAACGGTGAAAATACGCTCTGAAAAAGATATTTTAATAATTTTAGATCGAGATTTCTCCAGAAATCTAGTATCAAGGTTTTTCGTTATGGGGAATCTGTTGGTGATAGCGGCATTTTCCAAAAATGCACAGAAACTTTGGAATAGCAAAAATTTAGGGTGGACCTATAATTATGAAACGCAGTGTATGAGACTCCGGTGGGCCAGTCCGAAGCAGGTAAATCGTGACAAAAATTGGTCGCCTCCTTACGACTCCCCGCTCGCCAGTCAGTATTCCTATACGACCCCCTTTTACGCTCCTCACATCCAACTTAAACAATAAAAATGGTATTTCTGGACGTACAAATTGAGGCAGCGCTGCTGCCACGGGAACACTTCACGGTTTATCCTGAACCCAACTTTGCACAGGCTAGCCTTTCTCGATGAACTGGACTGAAAACGGACTAACGTGTGACTAGACGAGAACTAAAATAAGAACAGGGAGAGACTTCCACTAGAAAAGAACGGGAGTAGAAGAAGGAAGAAGGTGCTGCCTACGAGCTGTATAACAATCTCGCGCTCCAGTATGGTGGCACTAACTACAGGGGGGCCAAAAAAGAGTCACTCTGACTCACATTCAAAACAGAATTAATTAAACTTTGCCGGAACCGAACCAAATGTGCTCAATTGCATATTGAAAAGCACATTCTATTCTATCAGAAAAATCACATAAGGGTTTTCTACATCGACAACATCAGAAGATTTTCCCACGGAAACATGGTTCGCGGTACGAGCTCAACGAGGTCGTCAAGAAACCATAGACGATCACGACGTCTCTGAAACGCTGTTCAAAAGCCTTTTTGCGTTTTAAGAGCTAGAGTCCCTAAGAAGTCATTCACCAGTTATCCGAGTGAAGAACAGATGTAGTAGCTTCAGAATGGAGCAATTACGGCAGGCCTCCTTGAGCTCGACGGTGATGACAGATGACGTCATATTCCGGAGACGGTGAAAGCAGCGAGGGTGGGCTTGATTCTTTTTATGGGGGAACATCTAGGGAACAATTCGCCACATAACTCCCAATAACAGCGGTATCCTTTGCGATGAAAAGTTCGATTATATGCGCCATGGGCAAAGTGACTCTTTTTTTGCCCCCCCCCCCTGTACATGCGATCGCATCGCGCGTTAGCCTTGAACACGCTGGTTGGATAAATCACCAAATGTCCCCCTTATTCGAAGGACCACAGCATTCATCAGCGACAATCATTCCAGTTAAGGGAGACAGTTTCTAATTGCGTGAGACTTCCTATTTTTGAACAGTGCCAACCTTTTTTTCAAATACGTCCTATGACAAGAGTTGGAGACATCGAATAATCATCGAGGAAATTGAAATTCGCATGAGTTTTTAATTTTTAGACTAAACTTACTTCATTGGCAATCGTTTGAGGCCAGCATTGTGAAACAGAGTATTTGCGATTTTCGAGAGATTCCGCGAGTGTTCCGAACATTCTTAGTTCGCGAGAAATATGCGTCGAGGAAATGTCGGGGAAATTTTCGATGCCACTCAGAAACTCTATTTCTTCCTCGAGCAATGAACATGTTCAAACACCCTCAAAATGCTGTATGGGCACGTCATCTCAATGAGGAAATGATAGGATAGATAGGAAATGATACACTTGGCGCGATTCATTCTTTTCCGATATGCGTCATGCAGTGAACCCATTCGTTGTTTGAAAGGTGTTTCACCCACATTGAGACTACTTGTGCAGGCCGGAAGGTGTTTCTAGTCTCAGCTAATCAGAAGAACTCTTATGGCCATAGTACTTGAGTATGGTCATTCCTTTATTAGCGTAGGTTCCCTTCTGACCATGTTCCGATGAATGACGTATTTGCGCCTGCAGTACTTGACTATGCCAAGCGACTCCATCCCCCTTCCAAAATTTCTACTGAATTACTGCTCCTGCACTAGATTCTCAAGTGACTTTAATTTAGAGTTAATGGTCACTGCCCATTCCTTACGTTTTTTCTGCAGGACGCGTTTCCTCTCTAAGTCTTCGTACTAATCACTACGAACAGAGCAGCAAGCACTTTCCATATAAATTTCAATTCAAGATAGATGAACGCATCATTTGCATTACGCTAACTAAAACACTTGTGAAATTAATGATGATAGCGAAGGAGTGGCAGCAGCACCATTGCGCCTCTTTTTGAACCTTGCTTAATCCCCCTATCTCTTATCGGAGCAAATGCGACCCCCTGCCGAGGATTTCTCAACCGTTAGTCACCCTGTTCGAAAACCTCGAAGTTTACCTTGTGACTAAAGCTCAAAGTAATGCGCAATAGAGCAGCGCGTAAGCCTTTCGAAACTAACGTCGCTAACAAGATTGGGGTGGAACTCGGGTTCGGGTAGGGGAGGTGGGACGCGATAGCGCGGCGCTCTGTTCGTCTGCTCCTCCAGGGCTTAGTCCACATTGACAGTTACTCTTTCGCCATCATGCGGTAGTTTATACGCGCCATCGGTGACTAGGCCCTGGTAGAGCAGACGAAAACAGTGCCGCGCCATCGCATGCCCCCTCTCAAACCTAAGTTTCACCAAGATTTGGAATAAAACGTAAACGATTGAAACTTCATTTCCCATACGTTCGATTGTTACGTGTAGGCGGAGATAGCGAGTGGTAAGAGGTTAGACTCATGACTGAACCTCTGAATACCGCGAGTTCGACCCCTGCCGAGGCTCTCAACTATGCCTTGCAAAAATTGCGAAAATGGTTCCAGTACCCAGGTTGACAAGCCGGCTAGAAGACCCCCCCCTGTCACAACAAGTATGTCTAGCGTCGAAAAAGTAATCAGTGATAAAGCTAGGACGCCACACTGAAGTGGCGCGCAGAACCCCCGCTCGAGTTCTGTGGTCAGTATGCGAGGGCTACCGAGGAGTGAACGGCCTCGGCCAAAGAAGTTAGTTCGATTGGGACTCTGAACGTAGGATCGCTAACTGGGAAATCACAAGAGGTTGCTGATCTGATGACGCGCAGGAATATTGCAGTCCTATGCCTTCAGGAGACGCGATGGAAAGGTGCTAAGGTCTGGGAAATCGGGCAAGAAGCCCTACTACAACGGAGATGGCACTAACGATAAGCAAAACGGCGTAGCCATAGCGGTAGCGGAGTTGCTCAAGGACTATGTCTCCGCTGTGAACAGAATCAGCGATCGGACCATGGCTGTGAGGATGGACACGAAGGAGGGTTACCGGACCATACTCTCCGCGTACGCACCGCATGCCGGGTGCTCCCAAAGTGATAAATATGAGTTCTATCTGAGCCTGGACGACGCCATCAGAACGATCCAAAAGGTGACTACCTCAACTCAGCAATGACCTGAAAGGTCACGTCGGCAGTGATAGAAGAGGTCTGGAAGGGTGCACGGCTGTAGAGGGATAGGAACGAGGAACGCTGAGGGAGAGAGGCTTCTGGACCTGGCTACAGCCCACGACTTGGCAGTCTGCAGCACGTTCTTCGCGAAAAGGGAGCCTCAAAGGGTAACCTACAGCAGTGGAGGGAGACAGACGGAAATTGACTATGTGCCGGTAAGAAGACAACCCTCAAAGCTGTGAAGGATATCAAAGATCTGGCTCCCTGGCAGACGTTGCAATAGACCTCCCCAAGAAGACAAGGTAAAAACCGAGAGAAAAGTCCGGTGGTGGAAGCTGCACCAAGTGGAGAAGGGTGATCTCAAGCAAAAGATAATGGAAGTCGGCCTCCCAGATCCTAACGGGCCAATACAGCGGACATTTATTTATTTATTTATTTATTTATTTATTTATTTATTTATTTATTTATTTTTATTATTTATAACGTACATAAGGCAGACGCAAGAAAGCACAACCAGTAAAGATAAACAATTCTACTGTAACCGAGATAACTCAAAGAACCTTTATAGCGAGCGTTGAAGTGCAATAAAACAGGAGAATGTAGTGCTAATTTTGATTTAAGTGAGATGAAATTTATCCAGCTCTACAGGTAAGCTGTCCAGCTTCATATTGGTTCGAGGCGTTGCGTATGAATTTTCACAGATCCTCCTCTGGTTTCTAGATTCGACCCTAGTTAAAGAATCTTGACCACATCAACCCTGGCAAGCCCAGTTAAACTCTTAAATACCATGCAGAGCATCATATAATTTTCTCCCGTGATTTCAAGCTATGTATATTGAGGCTCTGATTCCTAGAGGCAAGGACGCGGCACTCTAGAGATATCTGCCTGTCCTGCCTAAAAACATACTTTCGTGTATAGTTTTGTGAATTTTTTCAATTAATTCCTCGTCTTTCTTCTTAAAAGGGCAAAAGACCGGCGCACCGCATTCCGACAATGGCCTAAACATATTTTTGTATGCTTGATTAAAATTTCTTTGTCGTTAACTGTCAAACCGCTTAAATATTTGTATGTAGCTATAAGTAGCTTTCCTGAGGATGGCATCGTAGTGAAAAGCCAGCTTGTTATCATAATGGAATCCTAGATGCCTTGACAGGCGGTTGACTTCTTTGAGAACATGCTCTCCAAGACGGTAGTCTTTTGACAGTGGAGAATCCCCCATTTCATAAATACGGTTCTTTTCAGGTGCAAGAGGTAACCTCCAAACTGCGCGACCAGTGCGACATAGAGTCAACCAACTTTTGAATACTCCTCACATCATCCATAACTTTCTATTTTCTTTACACTTGATGTCATCTGCAAACTGTTTGCAAATAACACCGGCATCTCTCCAAAAGCTCAGGCAGCTCGCTGTATAGATTGCAAGAGGAGTGGTGATAAACACCACCTGAGGGACACCACTGCCAACTGCCCTAAATCTTTGAAAAGACTCCGATAATCCTAAACCTGGAACGTTCTCCCTGACAGGAATTTCTCAATCATCGATAAACTGTAGGATGAAAATTGAGTTGAAGCTAGCTTTCTAATGAAGCTTAGAATGGTCAACTTTATCACAGGCCTTAGAGAAATCAAAGTAGACCGAACATCACAAGATTTTTTATCGTCAAGATAATACTCCAATCATTGATACATTCCACGGATCTCTTTCACTGAGGGTCCTCTCTCACTGAAAGATCTCGAGCTCGGTTGGTGCGAGGCGACGTGGCGCGACCCCAGGTGCGCGATAGGGGGTAAAATCGCGACCCAATAAGCCACCCATGTTACTTGCCGCTGAGACGGCACGGTGGATTTAGGGGATGGACTCGCCTGTTCTGTAGCGCTGTGTTGATTCAACCAGCTGTCCTCGCACTCAGGCGCATCCATGCATGCTTGGCATTGTGTGGTGCGCTCTGTGTGTGTGCGTTGGTATCCTGCATGTCGGCACCCAAAGCTTGCATTCAGCTGATCTGGGAATGAGTACATGGGAGGCGATTCGGGGCCGCCTCCAAGAATAAGCCCTTGTTCCGCTCCAGGATAGCCTGTGCTAACTAACCTGGAGGTCTATCTAGACCCGCAACGACAGAGCCTGGCAAGCTACTCGTGTGCCTTCAATATGCGAAAACAGCAATATTGGATGGGCTTCAATTCCATTGAGTCTGGATACTGAGGGAGCCCCAATAGGCAGCGTTGGGGTTAGAACCGCTCGGAGAAGAGGGGACTTGCTAAGAATCTCAGGGCCCGATAGGCTGCCTTAAACGAACAGGAGCTAAGATGGCGATCTGTACTTTTCAACGCTACGAGACGGTTGCATCCGGAACTCCATCGAAGATCTGATGAGTGCAGTCCAAGGAAGATCAAAGTAGCGGTCATCGAAGCTGACTGAAGACGAGAGCGCACCGCCCGCTACACGTGACCGTTTCGAGATGACTGGAAGAAGAACTGTTCCTTGAACATGCGACAGCAGAGGCGTTGTGGTGTGGGTGTCCTCGTCAACATCGTCACTCTGGCATAAACCTCGAATTGTACGAAAGGCCTTACAACCGCCGAATCGGACGTTTGGAGATTGCCGAAACGAATGTGGTTCACCATCGTCTGCTTTGACAATCTTTCGCGCCTACGCACAAAACTCCAGCGTACGACGAAGAAGAACAGAAGGCACTCTATATGGAATTGAGAAGTTCTACAGGGAAAATCATACTTCTTCAAGGTCATCGTCGCGACTTCAACGCCAAGAATTGCCCTAAACGAACGGGCTGAAGAACTTCACATCGTAACTCACGGAATGGAATGGAATGAGCAGGGTGAGAGACTGTCGGGAGTTTATCATGTCCGACGCACACCAGTCCATGGTAACTCGCAGTTTCCAGAACGCCCTCTCCCTTCGTTGACTTAGGAGTCACTGGATGGAACAGTTCCATAACGAATAGACCAGCATCCTTTCAATCGAAGGTTTTGCCTGACCGATGTCGCTGTGTTGTTTCCCGAAGTCTACACGGATCGGACCATCGTCGTCCTCCGCGCAAAATTCCGCCTTTTCGCACTGCGTGCTGAGAGAGCTCGACAGTTCAGGAAGGCGAAGCCCACAGGACAGTCATCACTGGATCACTTCAACTTCTCTTGTCATCAGCACTTGGAGGATTCCGTTATCGAGAACATCGCCAGAGGAATATCAATCGGCTCGGTGATTACCGGTTCACAGAGAGTGGCAGGAAGGCAGAGAGTTTTACAAGTCCCACCAAGGACGTCTGTCTACGGAGAACTCTCCGAGCTGATTCCCAACTGTGGAGCCGCAGCCGAGCTGCAAGGCAATCACCACCAGCGTCGCGAAGCTTGCGAAGCCATTGCAGAGAGCGATAAAGAAGATCCTCAAGGAGCGAAGAGCAGCAAGTATTAGCTGAAGCAGCAGAAGGCTGGGAGGAGCATCCGCAATGCCCGCCGAAGCTTCTGCCAGCTGACAAGACGAAGATGTACCTGCCTCCGACGTCCGATGGACCAGTCACTGCATCCCGAAGTGGCAATGAGAAAGTATTCCCCGATCTGTCTACTCGGATCTCATTCGATAGCCATGCATCTGCCCACTTATCAATTGCAAACAGATGGATACTCGCCCCTCAGTATTCTCCGAAGTCCGACCCGCCCCTCAAGTCGGTGAAATGAATCGTACAGCACCCGGTCTCTAACAGGTCAAACCGGAACATCTGAAGAATGCCGCCGCCCGAGTCTCATCAAACTCTGGCTCGACTCTCACGCGCGTCCTGTCGGAATGCGGCAGGTACCGCTTCACTCCGTGGAAAACCAGCAGGAACCGTGTTGCTGTACAAGAATGGGAGACCTGGACGACATTGCAACTATCGCCCAAATCTGCTGCTGTCTGTAATTACAAGCTATCACTCCGAGTCATCCTTAACAGGATTCGCAGAATACTAGATGAAGGACAGCCAATGCGAAGCAAGCAGGGTTTCAGCCAGAGGTTCGACCGGATCGACCAATATGCCACACGTCCAAGACTCATTGAAGTTTCAGCGAGAGTAGCAAGATGCCGCTTTGTCTCAGCGTCATCAACTTGAAGAGCCCCGATCTCTGTGGAAGACAGATAAGCGGTAGCCTCGAAGCCTTGGGCAAGCCAAGGGCGGTCCCTACTGCATCCAGTCAAGATTCTTCGTGAGCTCTACAGAACTTTACGACCGAGAATCTTCACATTCTCCCAAGGAGGTGCATCCCTCGACGTCAAGAGAGGGTTCGACAGGGCGACACCATCTGCGCCCAAACTTTTCAGCGCACGCTTCGAGAACGTCATGTGTCCAACTGAGGATATGGGAGAACATGGGAGTGAAGGTCGACGGCTGGAACTACACACCTTCGTTTTGCTGACGACATCGTTCTTAATACACGGCGAACATCGAGCAAGCGGAGCGATATGCTGCTGATTTCGAAACTCGCCTGTGGTCCCAGGTCGGTCTAATCAGCCTGAACCTAAACGAAGACGATGTTATGAGAACGGATTGGTTCTGATGCCCACATTCATGCTCAACGGACGACATCACCGAATGCTCCAGCTACGTGTACGCTAGGTCGGGAATCAATATGATGAGCGATCTAACTCCAGAGCTGAGGCAGGAGGAAACGAGCGGCCTTGGGGAGCGTCATAAGAACATCGAGGGAGTCGTGTAGAAGACGATAGAACATCCGGCTCGCCGCGCAAACCACACTCTTGATTCCGCTGTCCTTCCTGCGCTAACCTACGCTGCAGAGACTTGAAACTCTGCCAGGCAGGACGAGCATGCGTCAGCGTTATCCAACGCGCACTGTCGAGAGGACGAGGCTCGGAGACTCCTGTACACCGCAAGTGCAGAGGGGTTTCATCCGGAGTGGCGCGAATCACGCCAGACGATCGAAAGATCAGGCGACGGCCTGGCCGTTTTCGCCAAGCCATCGAAGATAGAGGTGCGCCGGACACGTCAGTGCGATTTTGCGTGACGCGTGTGGGACCAGCAGCGGTTACCGACTGGATCCTCGGGACGTCAAACGAACACCTTGGACGACCGCCGGCCGTATGGTGCGACTTCTTCACGAACGCTCTGACGAACAGGAATGAAGAAACCACCGTTCCCTCGAGCGAGAGGGTCCACTGGCAACCTGACTTGCACGCGACACGGGCCGAAATGGAGACGTTGCTCGGCGCCCGCTCGAGCAATCACAATTTTTATCGATCGGCGAGATAATTACCAGCGATTTGATACATTCCAGAGATTGGTTTCGAACAGACCTGCCAGGGACGAACCCATGTTGATTGGCTGGTATAATACATTTTTTCCACATGCTCCACAATGTGTTCTTTAAGAATCTTCTCGAAAATACGGCAGAAAAAGGAAGTGATACTGACAGGTCTATAATTATTAACCAAGTGGGACGGCACTTTCTTCAGTAACGGCGTAACAAATGAGTGCTTCCACTTTGAAAGACCCTCACCGAAACATAGCGACTGATTGAATAAATACGCTAAGGGTTCCGCTACAATATGCGCTATTTTTGACAAACAGAGGGGGAATAAAATCAGGAGTAAGTGAGAAGGAGTTGGGCACCTCCTTCAGAGGGTATAAATTTTCCCGCCGTCAACCACCGGAAGCTAGACATTGGACTAGTGACTGAGGAAACAATAGTTGGTAAAGAAGCGATCTTTATGAGAAAGCACTTCACAAAACTTGTCTGCAAGAGACTTTGTCCTCATCTGAGGCTGCTATCGCCCCATCCTTTTGAGAGGAGAAGAGTTTTCTGAGTAGTTCTAATTTTCTTGTTCAGAAGTTTGAAAAAACCTTTCTTATCACCGCTGATAAGAATCTTCCTCTCGACATACCTATTGTATTTTTTAACATACAGTCGAATCTTTGAGAAAAACAACGGAATTTGTCCCAGTCTCTCGCTGATTGAGAGGTCTTAGCAGATAGAACAAAAAGCGCTGATCATACATATTTTGAAGATAAGGGGAAGGTAAGATTTGACCCTCAGAGAGATGAAAATGATCAAACTTTTCGCATCAGCCCACCTTTTTCAGTTTCTCCATGCCTTCGCTCTCATTTGAAAGCGTAACGGATTTGAATTTTTTAGTTTGAATGTGACGTGATCCTTACATCGACTTACAGAAGCCATTCAAGGACCATTTCAGCGATTTTGTCCTATCTGACAAGTGCGTCCGACTCCACCCTGAATGTGGGAAGCTTGTTTGAGTTTACATGGGACAAGGTGGCGGACACTATCCTCGGATATGCCCACAAGGTCCTGCGCGAGACGCGAGGTGGATTCAGACAAGGCAGCATGGTTCTGGAACGAGGATTCCAGCGTGTCGTGAAACATAAGAAGGAAGCATACAAGCGCTGGCAGAAGACCCGGAGTCCGAAGACCTGGCCACCTGCAAGAGTTGCAGGAGGCTCGCTAAGGCTGCTGTCGCCAAACTAAGAACACAGAGATGGACTCCTTGTACGAGAAGTGGGAAGCAGAAAACGCAGAGAAGTTCATCTCCGACTGGCTAAGGACCGGCATCGTGCCACTCAAGACATCAGGTGGTGAAGTGTGTAGAAGGCAGCGATGGTGTCATCTAAGGAAGCCAGCCGAAGTCAAGAGGAGGTGGGAAAGTAGTTCACAAGGCTTCTGAACGAGGAGTTCCCCCACAAAGAACGACTCACGGACAGAGGCCGCAGCTGGTCCCATCGCACTCTGGACTGAGAATGAGGTAGGTGTGCACTTGGGAGGATGAAGGTTGGAAAGGTGGTTGGCCCAGATGGGTGCCAATCGAGGCATGGAAGGCGCTCGGAGAGTATGGCATAAGGTGGCTCACCAGCTTCCTGAACAAGGTAACAGTGGAAGGAAAGATGCGGTGCATAGAGGACAAGTACCATCGTCCCCATCTTCAAACAGAAGGGCGACGCAATGGACTGCTCCAACTACCGCGGGGCCAAGTTACTGCGCATACCATGAAGTTGTACGAGCGGCTGGGCGATAAGAAGCTGCGGGAGCTGGTTCCGGTCTCCCAGGAACAGTTCGGGTTCATGCCTGAAGGATCCACAACAGATGCCATCTATCGCCAGGCAAGTGATGGAAAGGTGTAGAGAAAAGCGCCGACCCTGCTGCCTAGCCTTTCTCGACCTGGAGAAGGCCTTCGACCGTCTGCCGCGAGCAGTACTATGGAGATCGCTCAAGGAACGATACGTGCCAGAACTCCTGATCTCGCTGGTGAAGGACATGTACGAAGGAGCCAAAGCAGCCATACGCACCCCTCAAGGCCTAACAATGGAGATAAACGTTACGGTTGGGGTGCATCAAGGATCAGCTCAGAGCCCCTTCCTGTTCCTACTAACGCTCGATACTATGGTGAGGCCCTTATGGAAGGATCACTGAAGACCATCCTCTACGCAAACGACATGGCTCTGATAGTGGATAGCAGAGAGGAACTTCAAGCAAAGTGCAGAAATGGCAGAACGTAGTGGCAGAAGGTGGGCTCCAGCCGAATGTCAAGAAGACCAAGTTCCTGATCTCCGAATAGGGTGCAGAGCCGATTGTGGACGGCTATGGTGAGACCATCGAAAGAGTTGAGGACTTCCGCTACCTTGGAAGCGATCTGGCAGCCGACGGTGGCGTGGATCAGGCAGTAAAGGCTCGAGTCTACGCTGCATGGATGAAATGGAGGGAGTGCACTGAAATCGTCTGTGATTGAAGATGCTTCAGAAAGCACAAAGGGAAGGTGTACCGAACAGTGGTAAGGCCTACGATGCTATACGGCAGGGAGTGCTCTCCCCTGAACAAGAACCACGCAAGGCAGCTTCACTCCGCTGAGATGAGAATGCTAAGGTGGGCCTGCGGCTTGTACAGAGTCAGAAACGAGGATGTCAGGGCGGTCATGCAGACTGCTCCTGTCCAGCTGAAAATGCGAGAGCAGCGCCTCCGATGGTATGGGCACGTGCTGAGGAGGCCAGAGGATCGTCCGATAAAGAAAGCGATGGGCTTCGAAGTGCAAGGCACGCGACCGCGAGGAGCCCAAAAGAAAAAGTGGAGAGACGTTCAAGAAGGATCTAAGTGAAGTCATGGTCACAGCAGAGGACGCCCTGGACAGATTAAAGTGGCGACGACTGACAAAGACAGCGAACCCAGCGACTGCGCGGCACTAACGCTAGGGAGAAGAAGAAGAAGACGTTCGATTGTAACGTCTCCAGCAAAAGAAAAAGTACAGTCGATATCCGAATGTTAGGGTAGGCGTGTCACCGGAGCATATGTGCTTCTGATAGAAGTTGCATGGATAAGCTGTTGCCAGCATGCCTGATATCCAGCTACCTCCCCTTCAAAAAGCCAGAAATGCGGTGCAGAGCATACACCACAAGTGACGACGGCCTCGAAGTAAATCTGGTTAATAGTGGATCATAGTGATAGCTGATTTTTAGTGAATGATAGTTGTAATTACTGTCAACTAATCGAATACAACTGTAACAGGTAAATCATTTCATTGGCAAAAAACGTTTGCATTTTCTGGAGGCCGTCGTCACTTGTGGTGTATGGTCTACACACGACACTTTCTGGCTTTTTGAAGGGAGGTTATGTAGGTTGGAAGCAGGCTATCCATATAGGTAGCTTCTATTAAGTGCACGCCACTTCCGGTGACACGCCTACCCCAACTTTCGGATATCGAGTATAGGAGCAAAGTTACGGTAGTCACGCATTGTACGTAATCGCACCCTGAACATGGCGCTTACCGAAGCATTTGGCTTGCTCGCTCTCACTTTTTTAACTGGTTTTGCTCTCGATTGGAGTTAATTCATTGCTGTTGGCGTTCATCCTCGGTCTCGAGAAAGTGGTTCAATGGACAACCTACCGAATCTTCACCCTTATACAAGTTTGAAAAACAGTTACTAGTAGAAATCAACAGTAAACATCACCTTTTCAAAGTGTTCCGCCTACTTTGGTTCGAAGATAATATTCATTTATTAGTTAGAGTTCAATCGCAGTTATTTGACATGTAGAACCTTGTGCCTTAGTCCTATCAATAAAGCGTATGAAAGCACTGAAAAAAGAACTTGTACGGGGTCTACTCCAGTAAGGGGGCATCGCGATGCAGTTTTTCCAGAACGCTAAGGTAACTCAGAGCTACGGGGAGTGTAGCCAGCCTAGGGGGTGAGGGAAGCCACTTGACATGCGTGAAAGCTGGAATGTTCGAGTTCACCAAGAAACTGCATCATGATGCCCCCCCCCCACTGGATAGACCCTTGTACGAAAGCTTGATGTGATTTTTTTGGATTTCTAGGAACGATCCAGAGCGCGTATAACTACACATCGCTTTACTAAGAACGATAAGCGGCAAATAATCCGAACAACTCCAATTCTAATGAAGAATAAGACTTTCTTTTGTTCTTGATGAATACTCAGCTAACCTTAGAATTGTTCTGTCCCGATTGTCAACTATGTATACAACTCAGCGCTATGTCAAGTGTCGATCTTACACGATCAGGCTTTTTGGCAGGAATTATTGACGAAGAAAGCGGTTACATTAGAGCGTGTACATGTTTGCAGGATTATTTCCGTGGAGACTGTGTATTCGTACAGTAATACCGCTTATACATATGTGTTTGGTAAACATCAGATCTTCCTCGACAGTCTAGCCTTGACGAAAATGTTTGTATTGCATGCGCATTAATGTCATACAAAGAAACAGCTAGAATATGAGCATTAGGATAATAAACCACTGGTGATCTATAAAAGACGGGAACCTTTTTTTGTTGAAACCTGAGCCTTATTCAACCCCCAATCAAACCAGGAATGCTTGGCAACACAAGCAGAGTTGTGAGTTGTGATCAATATACCAGTTCAGCTCAGACGTTATCACGCGTATTCTCGATGAGCTTGTGACACTGGTCTGCAGTTTTTTCACGGCTTAGTCTCACTAGGCAAAAAGAAGATCGTTCATAAGGCCGTGTTCAGAATTCGCGATTTGCGAGACTGAGATAGTAGGCGGTTGGGTATCGGGGTATTGTAGAGTAGGATATTGTGACAAGACTAATACGTATCGACTGGAATCGCTGGACCGTAGAAGATCAGGCGTCTTGACGAGTTGATCAATACGTGTCTAATCTTTTCAGCACACCTTCCCTTCTTTCTACTTCTCTTCTACTCTCCCAAACATTCCTATCCTAATATTCCTCCCGATACAAATCTTTTTCGTCGCCGCGTACTGTTCTAATTCTCGGAGTAGCGAACAATGGACGCGGCCTTAGGCTGGTGTCAGAGTCCGCGATCCGTCGCAGGTTTCGCTGATTTTCGCGATTTGCACGATTCACGCGACTTACACAACCGGTCACGGAAATCACAAGTGCCGATTAATACTGCAAGGTGTTCTCCAATCCCACCGCCATCTCTGCTTGGTAGTGATGGCTGAAACGACTGCTCATGACTTGGTTCATACTCAGTGTTTTAAATGTTCATATGGGGCACTTGCAATTTTTGGGATCCGTCGCAAAACGCGAAAATCAGCGAAACCTGCGACGGATCGCGGACTCTGACACCAGCCTTGCTCTGCATGTGTTCTACTACTCTGGTTTTGCTCGTGAACCTAAGCAGCAGCGTCGTTGGTAGCTGACCCCATTGTACTAGTGTTCCTATCAAATGCGTAGCTGTCACTTAAAACCAACATTCAGCTCATGAGGTACCAAACGGTTTTCGTCGAAAAAGCGTGATGATATACAGTAATTTATTATTATTTATATTATTACATATTATTTATCTATCGGTATTTCGAAGTCTGATTTCGCGTGTCACCGGAAATGACGTAGCAGCCACCGCATTTGGTAGAAGTTGCGCGGATAAGCTTTTTCCAACAGCTCTGCTGATATCTGACGGAGTATTTCATCCACACAACATCTATCAAGTGCGGTGGCTGCCACATCTTTTCCAGTGACACGGGGTGTGGTTCACTAGGACAGAAAGCGGATTTTCCGCGCTATCTTTCGTTGCGGGAAGTTCATGTCCATCTCTGATCATCAGTGGACCCGAGGTTCCCGCAGCGAGAAATGTTTCGCGCTGCGAAACGCGAAAAAGTCGCTTTCTGTACTAGTGAACAGACCGGTGACGCGCACAATAAGGCCTCAAGATATCGACTGTACCTACGGTCCATATTTTTAAGTCTGAATGCCACTGTACCCGCCTTTGTGGATTGTTTTTATTTGTAGAACAGATATAAGTTTTGCTGGCTTTGTTTCAGGTGAACATGGGACCGAAGAAAGAGTTGAAGAAGTACGAGCTAAACGATAAAGTTATGTGTAAACATGGGCTGTTCTACTACGAAGCGAAAATAACTGAAATCACTGAGCAAGATGGAGAACCGCTATATGTTGTCCATTATCAGGTTTTCTATTTCTTTCTTGACTATTTTTTCTAATCAAGTCAGTAACTGTTTTCACCAATATGGCTGTATTTCTTTAATACTTTCCAGGGTTGGCACAAGAGATACGATGAGAGAATAACGCAGAGTGAGACATCGGACAAGTTTCTGCCTTTCACACCTGAAAACGTAGCCAAATGTAAAGTACGTGAGAGCTAGCAATATTCGCTTCAACGAAGTTTTATTTTGATGCATATTGTTTAGAAAGAAATTCAAGAGGCTCAGTCATCCAAAGTTAAAAGAAGAAAAACCAAGGACGGTAATGACGACGATGTGAGTTGAAAGTTTCGTGGACGACATATGTATGCTTTCTACTCAATAGCAAGACAGTCAAAGTACAGTGTAAACCGACATCGAGTTCTCATTCAGTCTGAGGGCATGTGATGCGACAGTTCCGCCGCCTACAGAAATTCTAATTTTTGCAAAGGGAAAATCACTTGTCAGGGTGTGTGAACCATTTTGTTTCCGCATTCCACCTATCCAGGACTTTCTTCCCCTGCGAATGCATTACCTCAGGCAGTATAGTCTATCGCGCCACATCCCCCCTTATTGGATGAGACTCCAACTACGAACTCTATACTAGAGGTGAAATCCGGCGGTTTATTACATTCCGTCCAATATAACCTGTGGCCCCTGCGATTCAACGAAACCACCAGATTACAGAGGAGCAATTAACGCTCCTACCTATTTTATTTTTGATTCTTTTTCAAAAGGATTCATTGTTGCATTTTTTAGTAATATACGCATACGTTGTTTTTGGGAATATGTTTTTCCAGTTGTACCTCTCCCGCATTCCACTACACTTTCAGTTATTTTCGCTTCTTAGTGGAGCAGCCCATGGTTACACATAACTATCGTTCAGCTCGTACTTCTTCAGCTCTTTCTTCGGTCCCATGTTCACCAGAAACAAAGCCAACAGAACTTATTTACTTACGTTAGATGATAGAGGTCATGTATAAATTTTGCTTCTGAAGGTGGATCCTCCAGTATGTGGCCCTATGTGATAACGCAGCGTTGCGCAAGTCCCAGATCAATCTTCCTCGCAAATTCTGGTTGGGCTGGCACTGGTTCGTTTTCTCGCAACGAAGACTTCTGCAGCGCGTTCAGTAGCAAAAACGCGCAATCGACACTATTTGCATACGCGCTCGGTAGAGATCGTTTTGGGGAAACGTTAGATCTGGGCGGTACCCGCCCGAAATGGTGCTTTCATAAGTACGTGAGGTTCTCACAAGTGAATAAGTACTCAATTACATTGTTTTTGCTTTTCCGCATTTTTTTGGGTTTCAAGTTACTCAGATGACGTAGGAGTTCAGATGTTCTCTTTAAGTATACTTTGCTTCAGGATTCGCTCGCCACTTTAAGACCGCGCCGCGAATTTAGCAACGGGTCATCTACCTGTAAGACAGGTTTTCATCTAAAAATGATTCTTATTTACGTTGCTCAGATGCACTTTTTTTGTTGTGGCATGGATTGTTCTGAATTGAGTATTTTTGAGCTATAGCTTTTAGCTACAGTGATCCTGATACCTAATTACTCAAATCTTCTACCGAATGTATAGCTCAATCTTTTTCCTCGTGTAGCGTAAAACCCGCACGATATAACGCAAGAACGCACGCATTCGTCATCCACCACCAATAGCGTTAGCTCGATCGCTTCAGTATCCACTCTTTACGAGTAAGCTTAGTCTATTTCTTACACCGTTCAAATTGTAGACTAATTTCATTGCGCTGATTTGAAATTTGATTTGCGGCTTTACGAAGTTCATTTTGATACCAAACTCGCTACAGTAATCGTCAGTAGTAGCACGTAAGAAGGCTCATTTGAAGGAAACTTTCTATTTGCTCACCATTTTCTTTGTCATTTTTGGAATGCGTTGCGGCTTGCATCTGTAACTGGACCGCTAAACCAGCGTATCATAAGTCTCATGAGTTATATTATGCAGAAGTCTGAGCTTGTTATGTGGTTTGATTTTAGCAAAAACTGCGATAAGAAAAGAGCGGAAGACAGTGAACGATTGCCCCCCGCAGCTCTACTTCTACACCAATATCCCGGCAGCTAGCATGAACAAGATCACCTGTTCGTGAACGTGATCCACAATTGCTTTCAACGAAGCTCAGACGTGAGCTGTTTTCATTCTTGCATCTTAGTGTCGTTATAAGATAACTCTTTAATTCATCACCAACGGACTCTTCGCTCCTTTTGTTTTGTTTACTTATCTCTCTATTAATTATTCTTTTAACTTTTTAATACTATTTTTTTATATTCTACTTAATTCTAGGTTTAATTACCCATTTTGCAGGCCACCACACACGCTGTGATGGCTTCCCGTTGCAAGACTTAGCCCCGACGCAGTTTAACACAGACATGCTATTGATAACACTTAAACACATTACCGATCTATTTTGATTGCTCGATTCTTTAACGTTGGCGTTTTTTATTATGATTATCACACTTCTCGAGCGTAGGCCTTTGGCTTTTCCGATGGTTAACATAATGGTTCCGTCACAAGTGAGGTCGCATTGGGTTTGACGAGCTGCATTTTGTGAGCTAGCGCTCGATCTTCACCTCATGCGACATCTGGGATGTTATACCACGAACACTTTAAGTTGACGTGTTTAAATCTTACCTATGCCGAATTAATCTTGTCATTTGGGCATACCGCACGGTACGCCAGATCGTGTTGAAAAGCAACAGCCAGTGCGTGTTTGACGAAATTCACTATTGCTCCAAAGGAGGTTAAAAGGTGCTCTCTGGCCGCTCAAACAAACCTCTTAGAAGTCAAATACGGACATATGTAGCCAAAAATTTACTGTTTAATGACAACTAAAAAAAATTTATCGGTTTAGCTGCTACAATCAACTAGTCCATAAACATTTTGCTTGCGATTTTATGTGTATAAAATCCACGTTATTGCCGTCCATGAAAGTTTGGGTTCACTTCTGGTGAGTTGTTTATGGATTCAACAACTTATCTCCTCGACCATATCGTCTTTAATCTTCTTCACATGCTTCCATAACCGGGCAGGAGATAAAACAATTACTAAATATATAATACGTTATATGGCATTAGCGTATCCATTGTGCGCTGTTTATACGATCAATTATGAAAAAGTATTATGTGAATTCAGTGCGTCACTGTCGAGTGAATCCAAAAGACAGATCGATGCATATTCTAAGTAGCAGCCCATGATGAATTTCGTATCAGCGTGAATGTGTTACGTATAAAATCAAAGTGTGCGCAACCCAAGCGTAGAACGATATCCCGGAACGCTCCCCCAAAATGCGCCAGATCCTGTTGCTTCAATACATAGTTTTGGTGGTGGCCTTTTCAAAGTTAAATGATATGCCGTCTTGTCTCTTCAAATTATCGTCGACGATAGTGACATAAGACGACCGTAACGGATGGTTCTCCCCCTCTGCCTGCCTCGCTTACTGTGGAACTATCATCATATGATGTAGGCGTTGTCGTTCAATATTCGCGAATAGTTTTAGCATATTTTTCAGCATTAAAAATCTAAAGCCGTCGCAAATAAATCAGTGGCCCTCGTATGGGGAGCGAACAAGCTTATGTCTGTGCCTCTAAACCTGTCCTCTATGCAGTTACAGGAGAGCGAATCAGACTCGACCCTCGTTACCTTCTTGAAACCACATGCCACAATATTTTTTATGCACTGCCCGCCTTCCGTGTCCGCACCTTGTACGGCGAAATAATGGCCAAACCTATTATATCTTGGCTTCATCTCATTTAAAAAAGAGAGAAGAAACTAACAAGCCTGTGCTCTCGAATCCGATTTACCCCGTCGCATACGTCGAATCTACTTGTCAGACGTCTCGCCGATACCGTTCTTTTGCGATTGATAGTCGATAACATTGCCCAATCGAAACCTGCGCAATCTAGCCAACAGGAGTGGGACATGTGGCCTCGATGAAATACTGCGGAGGGCCTGATTAGATTCCAAAAAAATTTAACCTGCTGACCGCGAGATATAAAAACGTTTCCGCTCTGGCAGTAAGATTGGGGAGGATACGAGAATGTATCCATGCAGTGTCTTGTCTACTCTCTTTTCTGATGTTTCATAAAGTGAGGAACCCCGTCGGTATCCTATTTACCGGTCATTGCACATTTGATGTCTTGAGATTCCGCTCCTATTTTTTCAGCCGAATCAAACAAACAATCAACTAAATTGCAAGCTGCCCCATGTGAAACAAACCTGACAACACTGGATATCGTGAACAAGATTGTGACATAGTAGTGCGCATTTCTTTTCATTTTAAACAAATTAACCCATCATGGCAGAAGCTAGACGGTCCATTGGAGAAACGCTGTGCACGTATCGATGGGAGCACTGTAATTTCAAGTGACCCGTCCGCAAAAACGCCGCCAAATCGCGCTAGAAAGATCCGAGTCGCGGACTCTGACACAGCCAAAGCATAGTTTGAACAACTTATCTCCTGCTGGTCGGTCTGTAAGAATTGCTCTCAAGCGCTCCCCGACAACAGCCACAAAAGAAATAAAATTTCATCCGTCCAGCCGCAGCCTCTTCGATCAACGTGCTACTCTCACTCTGAAAAGCTCCTATCATATTGTTTCATTGGCTGGAAAAGCTTCCTTTGTATTGCTTAGACGCGAGACGTATTTTTAAGAAGGGAATAAGGGTTAATCTCACCCTAAGGCGACTGTTTCTCCAAACCGCAAACGCTTGAGCCCCTTTTCCGCTGCATCCTGCCGAAATATTCAAATGGAAATAATCCCAACGCCTAAACAAAAGAGAACAGATTTTGGTTCGGTGAACACGATCTGACTCTCACACAGTTTGGACATTTCTCTTTAACGGCTAAATAATGCTCGTTCCGCACAAAAAAATAAATCCCTGAAAATGCAACTTATTATTGCCTAGCCCTAAGAAAATAGATTGGTTGGAGTATTCGGTGTTGTGCATCATCCATTCTGAATGAGTATAAATCAATCCACGAGTTTTTATCCTCCAGCTATGCGCGAAATTCTGGTTTCTCGCCAAAGAAAGCGAATGTTCTGCTGTGAGCGGACACCCGGCAGGACTTGAAGTAGGCGGTTGGAACTGCGTGATTTTTTCAAAGCGCGTCCGCCGTCTTGGGTTACTTCTAATGATTTTAGTCGACACGCTTTTCTTTCGCCTAATAATGAACACTCTTCTGTGATTAAAACTCCATAGAGTTTAGCGAGTCGCATTTTCTGAGTGGATAACGTGAGTATACACGACATTGCTCTATATCGTATCCACATCTCTTTGAAGACTTTAATTATTTCATTAGCAGTGATATTGATTCTGTAAGATAGGGGATGGATTTCAGTTATCGGGATCTTTATAGGTACCAGCTTCTTTACAAATTCGAACGTCCTCAGTACGCAGCTGAAATAGAAAAAGCCGTGGGATCAAGTGATTCTGTAAACAGGAAGAGGAAGTCACAATCATCACCTGGTTTGTTAGCGCGTATTATTTGATAGATTGGTTCCCCTAAATAGCTATATTGTTCCAGATGATGTTGGAAATGCTCTGATTCCATCAAAACTCTACGGTCTTCCCCATCTGCTTCGGCTAATTGTAAGACTGACAACTCTTCTCCGCGATGTGCCGTGGAACGACACTATTTTCCGGGTAAGATATTGCTGTGCTATGCTCGATACTTGACACTTTTATACTATTTTTCTTTTCAATTCTTGCAAACCATTGACGCATAATACTCATCGATGCTCTTGTATACTAATCAATGCATGATGAAACATTGGTGATTTCGCCGCTCTAACTGTTACAACCCTCATCGCTAACTTGAGCCATTATGAGTTTGAAATTGGGAGCGATCGTTGTTCTTTTGCTAGCGTCACATCTTGGTTATGCTCCGAAGGGATAGCCAAGCAGTTAAGGTTTTGGGGTCAGAACAGTCTCTCTGAGGCAAAAGGTTTGATTTTAGCCAGGCAAGGAGCTTCGCCTCACACAAGTTGCGAAAAATTTCCACTACTAAGTTGGATGACAGTGTCGGCGATTGTACAATCGCGAGAGAGCTGTTGGCGAACATGCAGATATAAAGACTCCCATCGCGAAGCATATTCAAAATCCGCAGTAATCTCGGTTGAAATGTTAGGAAGTCGCGAGGAAATGGCACTCTGAATGTAGTGAGTTCTATGGGAAGTATTTGAGGGCTACCAAGAGGAGAAGGACCTCGTCAAAAGAAGCAACTTTGCATTAGGAGCTGGACATAGGGTCGTCAATTGGAACGTCACAAGAGGTGAATGATTAAACGCAGCGATCATGTCATATGCCTTTAGGAAGCGCGGTGGGAATGCCAAAAAAGACCCCATACAGTCATGACAATTGGTCGAGCGCTCAAGGTTGATGTAATAGCTGTGCAAATCGATCGTGGCTGAAGTGAAACTATAAGTGGGTGGATGCCCTGGTATGGTGTGGGATCATCGTCAGGGAGGAGAAGGCATCTTCGAGATGCTCGGATGTGCTTGTCTTTCTTTGTTTTATACATGATTTGGGTTTGCTTTGATTTTGGTGGTATTCGGAAATCTCGAAATATTGTAGTGCCATTCAGAGTAATGAAAAATACCGCAATAGTTCATAGGAGAGACCCATCACCATATGGACTATGAGCGCAGGTGTGTACATTGCTGGCTGAAGTGCATCATTTCCCAATTTTTTAAGCGTGAGATACCCGAAGTCGCGGAGTCTCATTAGATTTGGCTTGAAATAGGGCGGGTACGCATAATTTTTGGTCCGCTGCTACATATCCTCTCGAAGAAGCTCGTGCTCATGCTCATACCTTAACGTGTAACCTCCTCCACGGATGTCAGTAATTTCAAATCAATTATTCATGTTTTACTCCCACGTATATTTAACCCTTTGACGACCGTGTGGCCCGCCGGTTAGCCACGCTTCGCTCGGTGGCGACACGTTTTTGGGGGTTTATTTTAGCATTTTTCATGTTTCAAGACCACATAAATACATTATCGAATTCGCGGAATAATGCGCTAAAAACTAATAGTGAAATTGTTGGAGCGTTAATGGTTATTGATGAAAAAATTTAGAAAGAATTAGATTTAGAAGAAGTGACGCATTCATAACGGCGGTCGTCAAAGGGTAATAGAAGTAGTTCAATAAGAGGCACCGCAACAGAGTAGAGATAGTCTCTGCTGATCGTCTGTATGTACAGTTCGTTTCAAAAGTGTAATGGCGCCTTGAAATACCTGTTCCCAATCAGAGTAGGTTTCATAATTCGCAGTCTACTTGATTAAATTCGGCTGTTCCCAATTAGAGTGTAGGTTTCATGATTCGTAATCTGCTTGATAAATTCAGCATGCTCTGGAACTGTAGCCCACTTCATTTCAGAAAGCCATATCAGCTACAAACATTTTTACAAAAAAATTGAAATGCACTTGTCTTGTCAAATGTATAAAGGCAGCTTTGTGAGAGAACCTCATTAGCACAGTTTGTCTCTTCTATCGACTCATTTGCGATTCTATTGGCATGCTCAGTGAAGGCATACTACCTCCTTTACGTGCCTGAACGATCTGAGTTCTCTACAGAGGAAGTGCATCCAGATGGTACCACGATGCCTCGATAGCACAGCTGAGGTCTTTCACAATCGTGGTTGACGCCTCCCAACAATATTGCCTCACAATAATTCCCCACATACTCTATATCAAATTCGGATCCGGAGCTAGATGCGAGCCAATCCATACCATTAATTTTGTTGACGCTCGCCGCTGCTGCGGATCGACTGCAGTGGATGACGGCGTTGTCAAGCATGAAGATGAAACCCCTCTTACAATCCTACTTTGGATCAAAAGTAAATAATCAGCAAGAAGATGCTGAAGCTGGGGTCTGTCTCGAAGAAGCAGAGAGAGAGAGAGTTCTCCCAGATTACTGCTGCACAGTGCAGCCCCCAATCCGCCACCAAAGCTTCCCCGATTGAAGACCGGTGGAACTTTGTGGGATACGTTCATCAGTTGTGGTATCTGTCCGGCACGTCTCGATTGAACTTATTATTCTATGGGTAGAACATCTACCGAATCCCAGTTCTTTCTGGTGTTCCTATGAGCTAACAGCTAACTCTGAGTAAGTTGGTTTATTTTGGTGCACAGTAATTCGTGAAGCTTTCCTCATGGATTCTTGCACAATACTTGTCGTTGTAGACGCCGTCATCCAAGTAGTACCTCTTGATGCAGGAAGTGAAAGCACATGACGGATTTGGCTGACTGTCGCGGTAGAAATGGGAAGCCGTTGTTGAATATGATGTAGCTCGTATTCGAATGATGTTTGTGGCTTTTCGAAGGTTCTGTTATTTACAATACGAGAAAAGCTGTCCAAAAAATTATTAGTGAAGCTAGGAGATCGCCCACGTTGAACAGCTATGAAGCATTTGGCTTTCCTGAGTAGAGAGTTTGGATCGTTCGGATCTATGAAAAGATGATGTGCTTGCACGACGTATGATCATCGTCGCAAGTAAGCTGGAAGGATGGATAATTTTCACTCTTTTCGTTATACTGCTCTTGCCCAGGGCATCTTTATGCTTTTGTAACTGCAAGGATGCCCAAGTTTCTATAAAACTGTTTCGAGGTCAAACTATTTTCTGAGGTATATGTGCTGTAGTTTTAGTGGCGGCTAAATTCAATAAAGTACGTAGCAAATGACAAAGCCTCAGCCCTAACCCGTAGCAGCAACTTTCAGGGGTGCTTTTATACTTTTCAAACGTACTATGCCCTCAAAGAAAAATCATTTGACCGGTTTTGCAGGATATCATAAAGTGTACGCAACATCTCATCGGATTCTTGGAAAGAAACTACCAGAAGTACTACAGCATTGAAAATGACTACGAGAATACCACACCGGAATATCAGAAAACAGCATGGGCATCAACATCGTGAGCGGTTATTGTATTGTTAAAGCGTTCAGTGTTAAGATTGTTGTATTTTTCTAGTGTATTTTGTTGTTATATTACTAGTTGTTCAACATTCTTTGACAAAGCTTATTGGTCTCATTTTTACGATATTAGGTTCACTAGTAGTCTAAAAACTGTCATAATGCACTTTATGGAATCGTATCGTTTGCTTTTAACTGACGAAGATGTGGCCTGTTTTTATTTTTGTTTTTTCTTTACATTCTGTGCATATTTCGAAATTCTCTGTGTGGTTATGCTAGTTATGCTTTTACTCATTTGTATTCACTATGAACTCGGTTAATCTATTTTTATTACTTTTATCAGACGTTGTTAACCTTCATCTTCTGTATCATTCTTTTTTGTTCACATTTTCGTCATAGTCGTGTATAGGGCCTTTGTGCATTTGATGCTATTGATACCTCCTTACAAGGTATTCACAATATTGTAGTTATAAATGTCCAAGAAGTGGTTCATTACCGTATTGTTGTACTTGCAATTGCAATAAGGTTTTTCTGAAAACGTGTTCTCCATACAACAGTCTCCCTTGCATAAAATCTCGGTACAACTTTTATCCGCTGGCGATCAGAGGTCTTCTGCACCTTTGAGCAAGCGCATAAACGCGTGGAGAATCATGAGGATTCCTCGAGGAGGTGTCGTGGTCTCGTATGACTTTGGGGGAGGGCGGGGGGGGGGAGGTGATATGGTTGAAGGTGGAGGCAGTGGCGATGCTGAAATATAACAACGATGAAAAATGAAATCTGCCGTTGCAGCATTCAATATTCGAAGGTACGCGCCGGGATCGGATTTGTTTATTATTTTGTTCGAAAATTAGACAAGGATTGCGTTGAGGAACGTGAATGGGGAGAAAGTATAAAAAAAACACCATAAGAAACACTGAGATTTCTTTTTTGAGGCCTTACGCGGTATGACGTAGAGATACACCACTGCGAGGAGACCGGAAACGCGAGAGATTATCTCACGCACGGGAGGGCAAAATGTCACCAGGAACGTCGCGATTGATAAGGATGACAGCACGGCCGCGCAAAGGCAAGGGCTTACCGACTCAACCCCAGTAGCCGCGACACTGCCACGACTTCTGAGTGCTGCTGGGGTTAAGGACTTGTCTTTCAGGGACAACCTTCTGGCCCTGATCCCAACCTTTGGCTTTAAAATACCCCTCTGTTCTGTTCGACGGGAATTTCAAGGTTGGGATTGTAGGCTGAACCAGGTTTAGTGACACTGTTGACGCAAGAGTTGTTTTGGCAGAAATCTCGACGTGATAATTTACTAGGGTAATTATCTAGACGTGATAATTACCCTAGTACGAGCCAGAAAGTGAATGTTGCGGTAGTGGCGTCGCAAATGGTGAGATGCTCGCATGGCGCACTTGAAGGCAGCGATTACGATAATTCAAGAGGGACCTAGAGGAGAAGTAGTTGTGCTCAGTGATACGTCGATGGCGAAAAAAAAACGGAGAAACCCGTCAAAAAATGCAAAATAGGACCCCATTTTTTGGCCTTTGATTTTCACTCATGAACAGGTGACAGCTTAGAAAGCGGGTGTATGAATGAGTTCAGTGTAACGCTTTCGGTCATGCCAAACCACGCTCCTGTCGAGTTGCCCCAGTTGTGTGTGTCGTTGCTGGCAGCGCAGCTCGTCCAAATCACCAACCAAACTAGTGGGCGGATCGCTTATGGATGGGGGCGGAATGCTTTCTCGAGTCCTGCTCAGCAACCAGCGCACCTACTGTCGTAAAAGCGCCACTTCCTCGGCAGCCAAGTAACTGATCCGTGTGGTGCATATGCTTCCCCGATGCGCCCCTTTTTATCGTGATCGCTGCCTTTAATCTGACGCGAAAACTCAACACTAAAAGAACGAGACCAGATTTAGTTTCTGCGTCACCGTAGTCACCATGGCCCCACTACGTTACTTAATCAAGGCTTGCCCATAGTTACCCGTAGAATGAGTTTGTGAGGAGTTCCTAACAAGTTTGGGCGTTATTCGCGAAACCACTGCACATGGAGCCTGGAGAACTCTTGACAGACATTTGCAGTAGACAGATATGATATTCGTGTTTCGGATATGAAAATACCTCTGGCGGCAAATGGGTAGCCAAATCACCCGTCAGAGAATCGATCCTGTGACCTCTCGCCCGTGAGTTGGACCAGTACCGCTGCTCTACTTTGCTTCATAATTATGTTTAGAAAATCGATTGGCATATTTGGGAAGCAGATTTGAGATCAGCGTCCAAAACCACAACCATCAGTGTAGGTCTCGTTGCATATAGCCACTTCGACAGACCATCTTTTCTGATTTGAGATGCTCACCGCATGAGCCTAATAAAAGTTCCGAGGTCACTCGAACTCCACATCTTCTTGTAGTCTACTGCGAGAGCAAATCTTCTGGTCCTTCGTGTTGTGACAAAAGCTTGAGGCCACATATACGATTAAGTTCCATTTCTGGTTCGCAACGTGAAGGCACATTGGTGGTGGTGTCCGTTCGTACAAGAGGTTCCGCTGGGAACTGCTCACTCTTGTGGGCTGAGCTGATCATGGACATTGAAATGCAAACGACAAGCCCCTTGACAGTCCAGCCACGTCACAAACAATGTTAGAAAAGCGGACCCTCCCAACAAGCGGGACAAACGTTGAAGAATAAAAAGAAGACCCTTGACGGCACATACCGTGAATGTGCAGATATGGATCGTTAGGTCCAGCTGAAATTATTTTGGGTGCTAGATGCACCAGGAATGGAATAAGCAAAAACCGGCAGGACCTGTGAAATCACATTGTGCGCTGGTGGCATGGACGGAGTTTGCGCTCCCCTTCCCCACTCATCCCCCTTTTCCACCCTACAGGATCAACTGATAGTCACAGCGACCAAAATTAATTAGATGAATATTTTTTACTACTATTTTTCAGAGTGATTTCTCGCTAGTTTAGGTTATCTGCCAGCAGTTCCCTCCCATCTCCACCACGCCGGCCACGAATTGCTGCGCGTGATCGTTAACTTAAGACACTGTGAAATCACATTGAAAGGCAAATACAACTCCCTGGTTCGAGTTGTCCGTGCGAACGGCTGACCCTGTTTATCTTTCAATGGAAGGGAACGTATACTACAAGTGAGCGCTATAACATGCAATTCCACACGATGCAGCACGTTTTACGAGGAAGCAGGCGGTATCTGTCATCTACGTTTCGTCGTTAAATCCACTCTAACGGTGTTTGTTAATCAACCACTAGTAATCCGTTGCGAGAACGCTCAATCTGTTAATACTCGTTAGTTGATAAGGGTGTTTTGTAGATTGATATCATTATGTTTGTTTCCAAGATACTTTGGGTTTCCATTTTGACTCGTTATTATTCTGATGGTAGGTCTCGAACAATTTGAGAATCGATGAGAGTTTTTCGCTCAAACTATCCGTAATTATTCCGGTAAAACCCTCTCTTTTTTCCACATACAGGGTCCTCAACTGTGTGTGCCTTTCTTTAGGTAGAAGCTACATAATAATTTGGGGAGGGGAATGCTCAGTGATGTTCAGTGGCGTTCGCTGTCCTCACTGAATGCCACAACACACTTTCTTTTTTGTGGACTCGATTTATTCCTTATCCCGTCAAATTCCACTCACACATTTGTCCCATAACTGCACTAAATTTTGGAGCTCAAATTGTAGGATGGAAATTGGAGAATCAAGGAGTACGAGGAAAGCTAAAGGAATGATTGTAGATGGAGGATCAAATTGTAAATCCTTCCAAATCCGCAGACCCTTTCAATCCTCTCTCCTCTTGTCGAATAACGTGCCAGATTCCGACGGCTTACAATTCGCCCTGCATCTCATGGTGCCGCTTAAACTCAAAAGTGCACCATAAATCTCTCAGCAAGGGTCGATACCGGGAGACACCGGCCGCTCTTTTGGATTTCAACGCTCCCCACCACAAGAATAAACCAATAAAATTATCTTGTTTGGGTCGCGCCAGCAATTCTGACGTCTTGATCTCGCAAAGACAAACCCGCCGGACTAAACTGTAGGAACGAATGGCCGTATCGCACCATGAAATGGTATAGTCTCCTATGCCTCTTGAGACTGCCTGATTCCAACTCTGCCTTCCAAATCTGCTAAAACGGCTCTACCGGAACGAGGAGTTGATGAGCGTAACAGCTCAGTGGTGACTGTCCGGTGGCAGTAAAGACTCAAAGGAAACACGGCCCCCTCCTTGCAAATTGGTTGCTTGCTTTTTCTCTAGATCACTGTGGCGAGACAAACAAAGCAACAAACTTGATGAAGAAACCATCCAGGACCGAGCTTTTACCTGCCAACCCGGACCCTCAACTGAGCATATAACCCTGCATAAACCGTCGGAGAAGTCGTTTACAGATTGAAGGCAGCTTATGGAGCAGCGTCTAAAAGAGGCATACAGGAGATATAATTTCAATTTCGCAACGCACCATAGACCTCAGAAATAGCTCCAACTTCGACCTAACATACTTACCTGTCAGAAAGTAAAGGGCATGAAGCAGCGAAGACGACTAGCATAACCCAGACCTGCTCAGAAATGTACCGAACGCTGACGTTTCTAAGACGCAGGACGAATGGGAGGGGCGGGAAGCTAGTAACATAGGACGTGACATAAACAACAACAACAAGCTCACCGTCGTATATAAGATGCACAAACACAATCAATGCTCAATCAAACGGAAGAGTCAAGCGGAGACAAAAAGTTCCGACAAGGTTGTAGTCGAGGCTGAAAAATGCGATACTCTGCACCGTCTCTCATCAATACAAAGTCTACCAACCAATCATGGAGGTATCACCTGTATCACCTGTCCGTCACCGTGATCCATACGAATGCCAGCGCAAAACGAGCCAAGCACGTCTCCCATCTACGTCCCTTGTCGCAGGCAAGATTTGTCACATTGAACCCTCCTCGCTCGAGGAAAACGATAGTACTTATACATTCCTTCGTTCAGAGCATTTCGAAAGAATCTGCCATACGGCGGTGCGCCTGGTGTTCGTTTTGACGTCCTGATGGACTCCATCGTAACCGCTGTGTCCCAACGTCATCGCAAACCGCATACGTTCTCCAGGCGCCACCCTATATAAAAAAGATTCCTACTGGCGAAAACGCAAGCATCCATAGATCTTACTATCCGTTGCGTACGTCTCATCACTCCGGATTTCCCTCGCACTTGCGTGTAAGAGTAGCTCCTAAGACATCGCTCACGCGCGTTGGATAACGCTGACCGCATGCTCTGCAGTGGATGCACAATGATGAAGATTGTACCTCCACTGATGATGAACATGCAGTGGAGGTACAATCTTCAAGCTCAGAGGATGCCCGCAGGACGTCTCGAGGAAGTCAGTGAGAGTAAAAGGAATATTCGCCCCAAGCAGTAGTCGAACCTTATAATGGTCTGGACGGCGGTCTCAGCTACAGGTCGCACACCATCACTGTCTGTTTGCAAAGGAATACAACTTGATACTGACCGAGCCAAGGGATATTTCGGTGCACCATCTGTTACTGAGGCATCTAGAGAGGTGATGTTCTTTTCAATAGGACCCAGCTCCTGCTTAAGAGGAAAAATTGTTTAGGAGCGCTGTTTATGCAACCTTTTTGATTCCACATCCTCGAATGAATGGCTCCCCTATCTCTTGACTTCAGCGTGCTGGACCATCCTATGTGGGATATGTTAGAGGGCAGAGCCTGCAGTAAACGCTGCATCCGCAAGGATGATCCGGAGCCTTTTCCCTACAAAATTTCGAAGAGAACACCCTAGAATGTCATGCGGGCCACAGCATAGTTGCGTTTGAAGAAATTGGGAGCCATATTCACAACAACAGGGGAGCATATCCAATGAATGTCATTCCTTCCAACATGTAAATGTATTGCTATAATTTTTATAAAACCTCTCGAAGCCACATCCATTTTGAAAGAAGTTACAAGTGAAGAAATGTGGTGCAGTATTTATGGGACACCCTGTAGTTGAACTAAGGTCAACGTAATGTTGAGCTACTATTATGATGTGAAAATGATTATGATAGGACTATTCACTATGCGAAACATTCTTGTTGTGTAAACACATCTCTTTTTCGAGATGTGAACTTCACAGTTGTTGTGGGACAAAACTGGCGGTAGTGTATAGTGATGGACAAAAAAAAGCAGAAGCAGCAGTCCCCGTGAAGATGTTGAGAAATCTGGTCCAAGTGTCGTGCTCACAAATGTAATAGATGAGACGGATAGAGCTGGTGTGTCAATTAGTGTATGAAAGTTTGCAATGGATTTCAGTTCTCAAGGATACCAAAAGGGGATGACTCTAGGGTGAAAATCGGTCGAGAAAACGTCGAGGATTTTAACCTGTTTAGTCGCGCTCTCTTGCGCGCACATTCACTCTCGCCAGCCGCGAGCCGTCTGTGCTTTCTGCGCGTACATTTACACCTTACTCTCGCACAGTAGATAGTCGAGAAATTTCTCGACCGTTATTCAGCCCGGTTGATTCTTTGATCATCAATACCCTAGGCGCTATCGCAAGATACAGGAGCATTGCGGCAGCCCATGTAAACGGACGAATTAACGCTGAAAAAGCAACCCGTCTCAAATGAAGTCAGAGATGGTCACTGATGCACGAAAGAAGAAAAAAATTGAGGAAATTGGCCCAGAACCTGAAAAATGGGACCCCTTCCTTGCCCGTTCATTTGCGCATTGATGCGAATCTCATCTTTGTGCCCTCTCCAACACTACGCTCTCTCTGCTGTCTAACCACTCGCTACGTATAGACCTGCGGCGAGTGATTAGATGGTCGGTGGGCGTACACCGGCCAACCGCGCCAAGACCGAGCTACGCTGGAGCGCCGAGGTTAAATCTTTCCCTGCCAATTGCGCGTTGGTCAGTACCCTCAGGAGGTCCGCCTG
This sequence comes from Ostertagia ostertagi, assembly GCA_036418205.1. Lineage (NCBI taxonomy): Eukaryota > Metazoa > Nematoda > Chromadorea > Rhabditida > Trichostrongylidae > Ostertagia > Ostertagia ostertagi. The sequence continues at coordinate 63,844 of MU868608.1, forward strand.
TCTCCCAACTGTGCAACTTTCCCCTCCTTTGACCTTCGCTTCAATCGTGAATTGCTCCTTTGAAGCCGCGCCGAATATCTTTTTATTAAAGGGACTAAACCTTAAGAGGGAGGTTCCAGGGCGCATGAGCAATTTTCATATTCTTCGAAGTCTCTGCCCTTAGCAGGCTTATCTTAGACTTATCTGAGTGATGCCTCCGTATCTTGCAATAGCGCCATGTCTTACTCAACTTGTACTGTACACGCAGTGTGAATTTTGACCTTTTGTGAATGGTGAACAAGTGATTTAATTATTATTGAAATCTGTAGCATCAAACATGGAATAGTTACAGACTCATGAGGATTCCAAGGACAGTGAAGTGTCGGTCACAACAAGAGCTAGAATCAAGACGAAGAGCATACCGGTAAGTATGCCCAGTCCCTTCAGAGCTTTAATTCTGAATTTTTTAGTTAGGAAATCGTTGAAGCGCAAAAGACGACCCGACCACCGTGGTCTTCTGCGCAGTGGTCAGGTCCTCTTTAACATTTTTCGGATAAGCCTCAATACTGCGACAATAGTCATGACTGCGATTTGAGCCTTAGCAGTGTTGGGTAGAGTTTCAATTCTGCTTATCTAACGCTCGTGGGTACCGAGAAATAAGCAATATAGCCGCAGCGCCCGAATCAATACAGAATCTGTGGACGAATACATTGGGAGCATTTCCAACAGTCTTTCCATTTGGAAGAAGCAGCCACCTTACTCACATTCATCGTTAGCATTTCTAACAAAACACATCTAGTCCATGTCTCGCCATCTGAGTAGGCGGGTCTAGACTTGTCTGACGCCCACCCATACCAGCGCTTTTGTCGTTACCCCTACCTCACTGAGGAGCTTCTAGGGAGTGATGGAAGACAGTGGTCTATCTGGAGTACAGGGGAAACGAACCACTTCTTTATTGACCTATTTCTTAACACTAAATCTTCCTTCTCTTTTACTGTCTAGCCCCACCGCACATTGATGTGTGTTGCTGAATAAAATGTTCTCAGCGCGTGTTGGTAGTTCCACCAAAATGTGCGAGAAACAGCTTATCCTACGCTGAATCAAATGCGCTGCGGGCAACGCCATGCAACGACCCCACTACTGAGATGGCGATATTGTGACTATAACTGTAGATATAAAGTGTATAAAAACAAAAGTGTGTGGACAGAATTTCGAAACAAAATATCCTCATACATCAAAAACCACCAAAAAAAAACGCTAGCGCAATGGGTCCGCGTGCTCACAGTTATCATTAAAATAACACTCCATATCAATTGGTTGCTTCAACAAGCGGTCACATAAAACCGTGGATGCACAGATTGATTGCAAATGAAATAAAAAAGAAATCAGAGAAATCTCAATGAAGCCCTTAACACTCTACCAGCTTGAGGAAGAAGGACGGCGTTTTGGACGAGTTGCTGAACATAGCCTTCATTTCTTGAACACGTTCTTTGCCGGCAAACAGTGGCACTGCAACACCGTCATCAAAGTAAAAACCGTGAAATACGATACTAAACGATTCGAGCAGTAAAACCAATCCAAAAAAGCAGCATTCCTTCGACCGCGGCGCAATTTAATGCAATGGCGCAAGGACCACGCAATTGTGCACGCAGCCAAGTAAACTCGTCCAAGAGCCAAAGTTAGTGGCCACAAACCAGCTTTCTAAGACCTGAGCGCCGTTGTTGTGTACTGCGAGGCGCGACAACGGCACATATGTGCCACACGTGGTCTACTCTATCCCCCCAATGAACAGACTCTTCGGAACGACTTCTGCTGGGGGGTGTTGTTCAAAGGCATGCCCCAGGATCACAGTGGTGTAGTTCTTGTACACGAATACGAATGTATTGATGGGAAGTGGGCCGGCAGTAAAGAAAAAAGGAAAAGAATCCTTCAAAAACGCTCAGGTTAAGGGCTCACTCACCTTCCTAATCGGCTGTGCTAAGGTAATGAGAGACTAAGCGCGGAGAGGAGAGTATGGGGAGAGAGTGCGTTACAGATGAGATTGCCAGACAACAGCCTGATAAGAGAAAAAAGTCTGCAGCTTGGGCACCTTACTTTGCAAGGCCCAAACGCTCTTATCGGACGGTTTCCGTGCACGAGAACGCCACATTTATGATTTTCCTCTAGGGGTCTTTTCTTCAGGCCCAAGAGAAGCATTCCTGAGACTTCTGCCTGGGCTGTGCATTTAATTTGTCATGGCTATGCCATAAGTGAACAATTTGAAAAACCAGAAATGATCACATAGCAAATGATCGCCAATGTTCAATGTCTAACGAAACCCTAATCTACAGTTTTGGTCCATATCTCGCGGTCTCAGTAGGTATGGATCTACGAACTGAGGTTGCAGCAGCCGCACTTGATAGAAGGTGGAGATAAGCTGTTTCGAACGTAGTGTATTTTGCTGTAACACACTACACCTTTACTATTAATCTCACCCCTAGGTAGCGGTGCTTGCTTTGAGGCCGTGCGGAACTTTGGTTTTTATAAAGTTACACACAAAACATAATCTGCAGAGTCGAGCAGAAATTCACCGGTAGACTCAAACTGGACAACCGATATTGTAAACATTTTTTATACTTTCTGAGGATACCTGTTATTACTCCTTTACCTTGTCTCTGCTTTGCAACAGTTCTCGCTATTCGTATGAAATAGAAGAGCTGGTGTTGAAGCTCCCACCTCCATTGTACTGTATGTTGACTATTTTTTATAATAAAATAAACATAGTCTAAAATGGATGCGTTCCTTCGCTTGATGAATGAGCTGGCTCAAGTCCTTGGAGTCCGCGAGAACCAAAAACACTATTGGATACCTTTATTAGAACTCAAAAACACTTCACATCCTGCTGAACTTTCGGTGAAAATCGTTTCGTACGGATATGTTATATTAGGTAGCAAAATGCCACACCTTAAATAGACCCACTGTTGGGCTCAAAATTTTCACTATACCAGCTGTTTTGAAGAGATAATCCTAGAGCACAATTGATTGAGGTAGGGGAACTAGTCTAACTTCTTAACGCAGCGGTACGCTCGTAAATTGGTTTGGGGGACCAGGGGTCCCAATATAACATAGTGCGAAAAAGCAAAGAAATCCGTCAAAAATAAGCAAAAATAGGCCCCTCTTTGATTGCCCTATCATTTCGATCATGGCGAGAGCGACGGTAAAAGACTGAGGTTTGTTCGACGTGTAACCGATAGCTGCCACATGCCAACAAGCATAGTGATTCGATTGATAAAGGTCCTACCATGGCAAGAGTAATATACCACGCTAGATGGAAAAGACATCCACAATAAAACCAACACAATCCAGTCCAATCCGAACATCACAAACCATTGGTGGGGCGTCGCATCGGGCGGAATGGCGCAATGCCGCTCAGCAACCACAGCACTGTCGCAGGAACGCCACACATCGTCCTGCGCGCTACTTGCCTGTGACCGTTCTCCCGCAATAAAATTCCTTCCGACCTACTTCCTTTAACTCTCCAAATTTGTACAGCTCACCGTACATCAATGATCACTCTGATGAGCGAAACTATTACGCGAAATTTGGATCCGGACAAATTAATGAATTGCGTATGTTTGAAGGCTGCGTCTCCCATTTGATTGCCTTGAGGCAGAATCTAGCAGATATATACTATATGGAGTGCCATCGCTGAAGTGTTCGCTCTGGTGAAGACGTTCCACATATTTTTTTCGTTCACTTCACAGCGTTCCATGGAGGATAGGTTTGCCGATCATAGGGTGTTACCGTGCTGGGCATTCATTATTCGTATGAAACTTCTGAAACAATGTCAGAGTAGCAAGGGTTCCTCATTAGAGCCTATCGAGGGTTACAAGGATTCGTTTTCTGGTAGCTACTATACACTGACAGTCACATAATAGACGCGAATGTTTTGTTTACAAATAACCATACGAATTGACAAACAAACATACGAATTACTCAAAGGTACTGCTCTGTTGTCACCTGTAAACAGATGACAACAGAGTAGTATTATACATTCGAGTTTGTTCGTCTTGGGTTCTTCGCTTATTAATGGTGGGGCTTCAACTAGAACGCGATTTTCCGTCAACACATCGTACCATAAACGCTTGGGATGTTCGCTTGAAAGTCACCATCTCAAAGGCAGTGATTACGACGGATTCAGGAGGGGCTTATAGGAGGCCCATGGTGCTGAATTGTACGCCAGTGGCGAAAAAAGCGGAGAAATCCGTCAATACAACTACTCTAAACGGGACCCCCTTTCTTGGCCGTTGATTTCCACTCGTGAACAGGTAACAGGTCAGAAAGCAGACGTGTGAACGAGTTCATCGCACCACATTTGATGACAATATGGCAATCCATGCTCCAGTCGAGTTGCTTCAGTTATGTCGCTGATGGCAACGTAGCTCGTCCAAACCGTCAACTAGCGGGCGGATCGCTTCTGGGGGCGGAGTGCTTTCGAGGTCCTCAGCTCAGCAAGCAGCGCATCGTTCGTCGTGGAAGCGCCACATCTTGCTTCCTGAGCAGCCAAGTACCTGCACCGTGTGGTGCATATGCTTCCCCGATGCGTTCCCTCGTTATCGGAATCGCTGCCTTTGACTTACCAGCTGATTCGAACCTCACTTCTGCCTCAAATCCCTTCGGGGTTCCGAGGTGTGACTGAGTTGTGATCGTCTTGAATCACACGAGGGAGAAACAACACGGGCTCTGCTTACCTCGTATACTGCGCGGGTCGAAATCACAGACTCGCCAACGTGGTCCCACGCCCTCAATTTCAATTAATTGCTCAGTATTACTAGGTTAGAACAGTTGAAAAGTCGCTTCCGTTTGTGCCTTTGTTTCTCGCGATCAGCTTAAACACAATCTCTTAGTATGGGAGACCACTCACTCGAGAGAGTGATTCAGCGCGCATATTGCAAAATCTTAGGCGTCATGAGCGGGTGTGCTTCGCAGCCAAAATTATTGCTCGAAGATGAATTGAGTCGGAAGTCATCGTAGAGAGCATATGTTCAACCAACGAAACGCGGCCAACGAATCCCAACCTTGTGTGCAAAATATTGAGCGTAACACCTAGTCTCGATGCACTGCCAGCTAGGTTCAGCTCTCCAAGACCGGGTAGGGGGACCTGCGACGAAGATCATGGATTTCTGACCTCTTAGCTTTAGGTGACGGAGAATAAGCCAACGAATTGGGACCTCGACAAACCGCACAAAACTTGCGTCGAGATTTATCGTGTCAACAGAAAAATTTGAAGATCCTGCGTGCGACTTGTCAAGCCCTTTCAGGAGGATATATGGTTTTTGCCTACTGTGAGGCGACCGCCGAGCCAGCAACTGGTACGCAATGCTGAGAACTAATCGCCCATAACGCCAAAAGAAAAATTGAACTTGTGTTTGACCGCCTTTTGACACAGGAGATGTTTCGCAATACAAGCTGCGCGCTTCCATCGCGACGTGGTCGCGGCCGATGGAAGCCTGAGGGTGAATTTCAGACGGCAAAGACATCGCAAGGAAACAAGAGTCATGTTTTTTAATATAGTGATACAGTGTGGGTGTAGCATTGGTGTACAGTGAACGCTGAGTGGCTGGGCCATACACTTGCGCAGCTGAAGGCCTGACGTATCAGCCTACGCACGTGCGGCGACTCGCGTCGTCAAAAGCGTATTTCGGTCAATGAAAATATCGGCACATATGCAAGACCACATGTCGCTGCGAAAATCTTGGCACAAAAATGAAGGTTGAGCTGGGACGCCTCTACACCAGCGGCATATAGCACAGGTCTGCGCCGTCCGACTATCACTGACGCAGTCCAGCACAACACTACTTAGCAGCAGAACCAGATTCGATAACCGGCGCGACGGACGTCAAATGTGAGTGCCCAACTTCTTCGAGTCGAACCATGAAGGGATCTGCGCGGTAGCCATCCACGCTCTGCGTAACGAAAGGTGATGGGCCTGTGACACAGGTGAAGGAGATGGTTCAGGTTGGTGTGCTTCATTATTGTTTTTATATTGAAAATAATTGATGATCGAAAACGACATTTCAACTGTTCCAACCTAAGAGTTTGGTGAGTTAGAGCGCCGCTTCAACTTCGTGTGACATTCAAGCTCTTACGTAGACCTATTGCTTCCAAATGTCATTGCGCCTTCATACGGAAGTCGAATGCGTGACAAATCCAGGGAAGTTGTGATTTGTGCTGATGTTTAATTCTGTATCGTTCCTATTTCGCACTTATTTGTTCTACTCATTGCAGATACCAATGGTTCGTTTATATTCTTTGCGAATGTATGAATTTTTTCTACTCGTCTGCGATGTACGTAATGCCATACGTAGGACTCAATCCAATACTCGAGTGCACTTACAAGGTAAAGGTGTTCAATATGCGAAATGTCCACTTCCCACCTCCTATTGAATTATCCTATTCTACTCAGCCAAGGCAGCTTCGGTATGTAATCATGCCGCCGAAAATCTCTACTTTACCTCGATTCTTGCAAATATTTGGTTTACACCTGAACAGCTTTTCGCTTTTTCCTCGGTAACCGAGCTCCAAACCAATTTGAGATTTCAAGCAAATTCGCACACTTTGGTGCACATATCACATACCGGTTAATTTGAATTTCCTTCCTTCGCTGACCTCTACCTATTTTTTCCCAGTCACCGGAACTGTTCTTAACAATACCTTGAACTTCGTGGCAAACTCCGCCCACTTTGTCACACAATCCGCTCACCGAAAATTCGTACTTCCCTCCTTCGGCAATCTTTGCAGCGTTTTTCATAGTTTGTTTCTGAAAAGTTTTAGAGAGCGGGATCTCATAATCTGGTCCTGAGAAGATTTAGAGAGCAGGAGGTTAAGTGGGCGCTGCCCACTTGAAAGCACATTCCCTCTATTGTAAGCGACCTCCGCTGGCTTCATACCGACTGCGAATACCTCCGCCATCGTCATCCCACATCAGTTTCTTTTGTTCTGTAGGCTCTCTTTTAGCGTGCGAGTATTCTTGAAGCACCGCCTTTCGAATAGCGCCTCTTGTGCCGGATCCTCTGATTCTACCTCGCAACTGAGTGCATACTTTTACCTCTTTTTTGGTCTTTAGGCTGTTCTGAATCAAATGTGAATTTTTTGTCAGAAGCGTTGATTGCGATGAACGTCGCGTACACACTGCAAACGGGGCTCTACTTTGGACTGAAAATTCCGCGCACCAAATGTCATTCAACAGTCTGCTCAGCACACAAGCACCTTTGACACCTCGGATTCAGCGATATTTGAAGCAGCACTCCAATGTGGGGTCGCAGCGGTTGATAGTGAGTTTGTGAATGTCAGTTCTCTGGAAAATGGGAAAAAGAAGCGAAGAAGACCGTCAGTGAACGAATTGCACGAATTTGCCTGCTCCGTGGCTCCACTAGCTCGCGCCTTTCTTACTTACGATTACATGCTGCTCCGCAATTCTTGTTTTGTGTCAAGGGGTATGCGTTGCGTAACTCTTCCACCGGGGGTNTTGCTCTGGAATTTAAATCCGTACAAGAACAAGTTCTAAACATGAGATTCCCGAAACACTCTTTATTGTGTGGGCAAACCGCTATCCTATGCGTATGGTTGCAAAAAACTCGCACAAATGCTTGCGATCACTTCCATAAGTCGCTCGTTCCCGACGACGCATCCGTGCCACCTCACACTGTTCTGCCTTACTTTCTTATTCACATGTTCATTATTTTTTCCATGAGCACTATTTTTGAACACAAAGCGCATAGTAGCTGCCTGTGTGAATTTTTTGTCTGTGAGTAAATCAAGACATCCTAAGGAACCACCAACAAAGCACCGGGTGAGAAGGACTGTTTGTGGCATGGCTCAAAGTGTAAATCACAATCCTCAACTGTGTGGAGCTCCGGCATCGGTGTGGTGCAACCACCAGAGCAGCGATGGGAATGGATGAAGATCTCGAATATCTACATAATGTAGTTTCACGATAACCCAGCACTGGAGAGAAGGGTTTCTTGTTCACTCCAGGCTATCGATGAACTATAAAGAACTAGCCTACAGTAGTTATTATGATGTGTACTTCTTCCTGCCCAATCCGAGGTTGTTCCGCCTGGAGAATTTTTATTAGTGGCCGACGTTTCGCACGGATCGTCCTCCTCAAAGGCCCCCAGTCCAATCACCCGCAAGAGCAGCAACAACGCCCCACTACCGCGGTCTAGTTATCGGCTTAGCAACTCTAACCCATACACTCCTAAGTCGTCAAAGAAGTGTATCTTAGGCCGCTCTACCCACCGTGCCAGCCGCCGAGAGCGCCTCGCCCCGGCGAAACCATACTGCCGCTGCCATCACCTTTGTACACACCCGACCCCTTCGAGCGGAGGGCCATCAGCGCACCGTCGCGCCTTTATCGGGGTGTGGTGTCATCAACCACTGCTTTTGCGATCCTTCCATCCGCAATTTAGTACTCGACCTCCCGGTAATGCCAGCCGGAGCTTTCTTCAACCACACACCTCCAACAGCCCGCCTAGCGCAACTCACAGCGCACGCTCAACCACGCTGGCTCGAGCGTTGACGCGCACACACCACCGCACACCACTCTGGACCCACCCCGCCACTCTCACACACCGCTCTCTCACTACTCACCACGCAACGCCCTCACCACACAGCGACACCTTTTCTATATCCGGCCCACACCCTCTTCACCATTCTCGCCCACGCGGTCGCCCTACGACCCAACCCGCCCACCCCGCCTAGAACGCGCCCGGCTACGATCGCCGCCGCGCCGCCACTACCCTCTCCTTCGGCTGCGATAGCGGGTCGTTATGCATCCCCTAGAGGTACCGCCTGCTTTATAGGTAAGTTTTCCCTCCTTCGACTTCGATATTATCATGGAACCTCCTTCGAGTATAATCGATGTTTGATGGGCGAGTCGCACTTATTAATAGTGCTGACACTTGTCTTTCTGACCCACGACTTATCACCACACCGCGTCAATCGTTACCATTTTTCGCTAGCGACCCGCTTCACTATGCTCTCCGCCCCGTAACTTCTAGCGATTACTGGATCCTCTACCGCGGCATACATACAGTCAACGAGATCTAGGTCCAAAACACACCCTAGCGTCACTGACTTAGCAGCACTTAACCATTTACTTATCGTAACAGTATTGCTCCGCACGCTACGGCGCGCACGCACGGAAGTCTCTTGATACACTCGCAACAGTCGGTCGGAGCCTTTAGTTTTCACCGCTAAACTATAAGCTGCCTTGTAAATCCGCATTACTCGTCCGTTGCCAGGGGCTGCCCAATTTTTGGCTTGAATATCATCTGTTGATAAGCACAGTGAGTGCTGGGCTAAACGTGACCGTCTGTAAACCCGCCCACTCTGCATTGTATCCAAATACATTCAGCGGTCGAATAGTTTTTGATGCGTCTCGAACCGGCGATATTCTAGTACTCGTTATCGTATTTAATCGATCCATCCTCATTCCCTCCAAAACGCCTCTAGAAAGTGTAGCGTTTCGACAAAGTGTTTGAGTTCCACAATTATTAACGCTAGAACGACTAATGAATATGAAATGGCAATTATCTACAACATTGTTTTAAGCGATCTAACACCTCTCGAACACATATCGTTACTATCTGCCATCAGTCGTATCACTTCTTGACCCCTACCAAATATGATCCCGTCCAACTCACTATATTATATTCCAGAAATCAGCTCCTTCCAACTGCTGCGGAGCGCACTATAAATTTCGTGGAATTGCGTTCTAAGGGCCTCTTAATCAGCTCTTATCACCGTTTTCATTTTATGTACGCCCACAAGCATGCTCCCGTCTCGGCCCCTATTGCATAACTGAAATACGGCGCTCCATATCTGCAGCAAAGCACACTATCTAAATTTCGTTGAATTTGCGTTTGACACGCCTCTTATCAGCTGTTATGAACCTTTATCACTGACTCCCCAAATATACTCCCGCTCCCACCCTATCTCATATCCCCAGAATCAACTCTGACGACTGCGTGAGACGCCGTAACTAATGAAATTCGTGCACACACAGAAATACACACAGACAGACATAGCGCTCTATATATACTGTAGTAGTGAATGGGAGAATATTTTTTTTTCTTCAGAATAGGTCTCTGCGGTCGATGAGAGCTGTCGATTACAGCCAGAGAACAACGTCTCTCTCAACGGTGTTTTGTGGAGTAGATCAAGGAAACCATATTTAAGCGTAAAGTTGTGTGAAAAAAGATTGTGTAATTGCAATAGTTTCGTAGGTGATTACGATATCTACTGAAAAACTCTAACTTAAGATCTGTTTTCTGATATTCGGTTTATGACACACTTTATCGCTGGAATCTGCGCCTATTTCCGCATGATTTCCTTTGATTTCTTATGAAACTTTCCATTTTTAAACCGGAACCCTCATCACATCATCAAATCTTTCAGTGTTCAAGATCCGGACTCTCCACAAACACTGGTCACAGACAGTTCGATATCACATGCAGCCTCATTTTCTGGAAGGAAGCGGGTTTTGAACTGCTTTACCGTCGGTACCTCTTTACACTCCTCACCAGAGAAAGTTGACTGGTCAATCCGGTTGTTTGAAAATGAGGAGTACATCGTTGCATTGTTCGAGCGCTGTTTGTGAGATCAAAATTGCTTGCAATATCTTGATAAACGACTCTATGAACCGTTTTATAGGCTAAATTGAGCAGTGATAGTGTCCTGGGACGACAGACAGGAGCCTACCTTATCTTCCTTGGCGAAAACGGCAGGCGTCCCTGAACGCTGGCGTAGTCGTAATTCCAGATTCCTCTCTGCACTGGTGGTGTAGGGTTATTCCAAGCGTCGTTCTCAACGACAGCCGCGCTTGGATAACGCTGATCGCATGCTCGTCCTGGCCTGCGCAACAGGTCTCTGAGGTGTAGGTTAGGGCACGAAACTGTGATCACGGGGTCGGATGTTCTTCGTCTTTCTTCACTACTCCATCGACGTTAAGCGCTCCCCATGCGCTTGTTTCCTCCTGCTCCAGTTCTGGATATAAGCCCTTCATAATGTTGATTTCGCCGACCTCGGTACACGTAGCTGGAGCATTTGCAGATGTTCGTTCCATTGAGCGTGGAATGGGGCATTAGGAAGCAGATCCGTTTCTCCATAAACATCGTCTTCGTTAGGTTGACCTGTAGACCGACCTTACCAACAGGCACAGTCAGCATTTCGCTCCGCTGCTCGATGTTCGGCGTTATTAGAACGTATTTCGTCAGCAAACCGAAGGTGATGTAGCTGCCGGCCACGGACTTCACTCCATGTCTTCCCATTCCAACTGACGCATGACGTTTTCGAGAGGTGCGCTGAAAGTTGGGCCAGACGTTGTTACCCCATCGAACCCTCTCTTGACGTCGATGATGACCTCCTTATAAATGGTGAGATTCTGGTCGTAGAACTGCTGTAGAGCTCACGTATATTCCTTATGTAACTGACTAGCGGACGGCCTGGTTACCCAAGGCTTCGCCGCTTCGTCTCCACAGAGTCGAAGGCCTTCGATGAAGGTAAGACAGAGCGGCAACTTTTGCTTTCGTGAACTTCAATGAGTCTTATTACCCTGGATGTGCTCGATCGTGCTGAAACCCTCTTCAAAACCGCTTGCTGGCATGGCTGTCCTTCATCCAGTATTTTGCCAAATCCTAATTGGATGACTCGAGTGAATAGTTTATAGACCGCAGACCGCAGGAAAATTGGGCTATAATTGTCAACGTCCGCCCCGATCTTCCTTCTTGTACAGCAACGAACGTCCGCTGGTTTCCCCACGGAGTGAGTACCTTGCATTCCGAACAGGAACTGCGTGAAGAATCGAGCCAGAGTTTTGATAAAAACTGGCGGTACATTTTTTAGATGTTTCGGTTTAGCCCGTCGAGATCAAGGTGCTGTACGATTCTCCACCGGCTTGAAGGCGTGTTGGACCTCGGAAGAGAGGACCGAGGAGACAACGTATCCATCCTGTTGCACTTAGATAAGTAGGCAGGTGAAAGTGGCTATCGAACAGATCCGAGTAGAAGGCGTGGGATGACTTTCTCATCCCGAAGTGATGCAGTATTTACTCCGTGAGGGGTTAAGAGGCAGGTCATTCTTCGTCTTGTAGCTGGCAAGCTTCGGCGAGCATTACGGATGCTCTCAGCCTCTGCTGTCTCGGCTGATACTGCTGGTCTTCATTCCCTGAGATCTTTCTTTATCGCGTCTCTACATAGCTTCGCAACGCTCGGACGTGATTTGATGATTTCCTGCGTGTCGCACGGCTCAAATCGGTTTCAGTTTCGAGAGCTTCCGATACTGACGTCCGTGATTTTCAAACTCTCTGCCTTCCTGCCACTATCGTGAAGATGACGACGACGGATAATACTCCTCGTCGATGTATTCAATAACGGGAATCTCCCATAAGCTGACGAGGAAGCGAAGTGGTCCCAGTTGGTGCTGTCTGGGGCTTTGCTTCCAGAACTTTGCTGCTTCTCTCAGCGTGCATCGGAAGTGAAATCTTGCGTCGGAGGAGACGATGGTCCGATCCCTGTAGAAATTGGGAACAACCAGCGACTTCGGTCAGCAAAAGCTTCGATTTAAGATGATGTGGTCTATCTCGTTATGAAACTGTCCATCAGGTGACTCCCAAGTCCAACGAAGGTGAGGGGGCTTTTGAAACTGTGAGCTACTATGGATGGTGTTGGTCGACGTGATAGCATGCAAAAAGGAAAAAAAAAGGGAGTGAAAAAAACCCATAACTTGTTTAAAAGCCGCACAAGTGTATTAAACAAAACTTCCGCCACAGGTGGCACTCAACCCGCACCTTTCGCTTTTCTGGAAAGTGTGCTATGATTTACCTTATCGTGGTCTCGTCCGGCCCTAACTCAGTTTTTCATGATGTGTCTACCATAGCTCAAAGCATCACACTTATAATGGTCAGCCGGCATCGGCAATGAACCGCGAGGCTGAAAGCTTCAGTAATTGATTTTGGCACGCTTTTGATTGTTAAGTATGTGCAAACACATAAACAGCAGTCAATATTCGAGAAAAGTCAAAATCAGATTGTTGAAAGCACTCTTAAACAGACAACGAATGCAGAGCTCAGCGCCTCAAGGCAAATGCAGTAAGGTACGCCCCATTGCATATGGGCGGATCGGCCTGTTGGCCTTCCCTGGCTTCTGACATCTTCAGCCATATGTTAGGAAATCTTTTTGTCCCGAAATATACGTAGTGCTTAAGTACGATCAATAGCACATCTAAGAAAACGTCCAAACCTGACGTGGGTAATGCGAGGGCATGCGCAGATTATTTCTCGAACTAATCGTAAGTCTCATCACTTCATTCGATTGGTAAGCACTCGAATCAAAACACCTTCACTACTAATAAATGAGCATAAGAAATAAGGTTACTTAATCTTATTCTGTCCGGGTTCCGGGGCCATCCAGAGTTTGAAGTTTTCGACATTTCGAAATTTTATTGAAAATATGTTTTTAATTTGAGAATATTACCCAGATTCGGAGGCCTGCATTAACTTTATTTTGGGTAGTGTCAGCCTTGAGGAGTTTTGTGAAGTTCTATCGTAGATAAACGATTTGGCATAGCCCATCAGTTGTTGCAAAGAGTCAAGTCTGCATCGTCAAGCTTATGTGGAGCAAGTTGAGTAACGTCGAGGAATATTCGACCATAGCTCTCTACTGTGCGAGAGTAGTGTCGAGAGTGAATGCATGCGCGTGGGAGCGTGTGAAAGAAGTCCTCGACGGGCCGTTGTCGTTTCCTCAAGTGATTTTACCACGATGTGGAGTGCACCGTTTTCATCTCAAAGAAGAAACACAGACGACACATTCTTGCGGCATAGCACCACATATCATATCAAATTGCCATTTTGTTTTTTTTATCCTTTGTTCACTTGTTATTTGTTATTTCAGAAGCGTGTTGTTATTTCAGTTGTTCGATAACGTTGCCGTTCCAATCCTCCTTCCCTGCTGAATTGGTGACGTCAAAATGCAAGGGCCATGATTATAGCAATAGGACCCCTTTGAGGGCTCCGCCCCTACGGAAGCCTTTAAAGGAAGTGGTCACGATAATTCTCATAGGGACGATAAGGAAAGCTGTTAACTAGAGTAGATAGGGGTTCTGCCCAATGTTAGAACAAGTGAAGTTTCAGTGGCAGTGGCGCCTTATCAACGGAGTGATAAGGCGCCGAAATCCACTTCCGTTGAGCAAAAACCGAGACTTATCGATGTGGAAAGGGGTGAGATATGATACCGTTATCGTTATCGTCCCGTTTTCATTCAGAAGTGCACCTCTTAATAAGCAGCCGCACCTTCTTTCCTCATCGTATCATATCTTCCATGGGCTTACACTCGTCCAACAACTACTGCCTCACACCTTTTCAATTGATAACGCGAGGGTAGCAAATCTAGCGTGAAAGCCAGCGTGATCCCGGCCCGCTGTAGAAGACCGATCCGCGCTGCTCCGGATGCCGATAAATGAACGATCTTCATCTGAGAAGTTTGCGAATAGACTCAGCAGTCAGTCGGTCGTTGAGCTCCCAGACATGGGAATTCATCTCCCATTCAGATGGGCCTAACGCTTATGTTAGCTTATTTTTGGAGAAAGTTGGGCTGTTAGTCTTCTTTAGCGGTTCAGGTCAAGTTTGCTTCACTTAGAATGTCACCATCCAGTGCAACTGTAACCTTCGATCTATCGCCGCTGTCACAGAGGTTCATACTAACACTTGAAGCCTACAACAACGACAAAATCAGATGTGGATCAACAGACTCTAATAATTCTTTGAAATTACCTGGAATTTACAATAGTTGCTCCGCGCCCCTTTTGGTTTCTTATTTTGGTTTGAATTTGATTTGGACGAACATAATTGTGGATTTCGCCTGTTTAGGCATGATGTAACCTAACAGATAACGTCAAGAGCCAAAGAACAAATTTGGCAACACCATCAGAAACAGCTCAAAACATTTTCATTTAAAAGCAGCAGTTTAATTGAAACAAAAACAAAATTGAAAAATAATAAAGCATAAGCTACCAGAAATGGAGATTGTCTGAAAGCCCGATTTCATGGATGCCTAGTACCTTCTTTTCAGAGAATGGGAAACTTTGTCTTGGTTTCGTTCTTGGTACTGATCTGGATGAGCTGTAGAGCTCATTTTCCTTAGAACAGTACTCAGCTTTAGAGTTTATGCTATATTTGGCATGAACACATGCTGCTTACCACGAAAGGGTCCTGGGTCGGGGTGGCCATCCAAAACCCCAACTGTGCATGTCTCAGTGCATATGACCACTTCGACCCATATGCCTTTCTAACTGATAGTTCTATAACGCAACACTAAGGGATATTCGAAATTATGATTATTTCTTATATTACTTCCAACATATATTTGTGTTACTGTAAAGACTGCATATTATTGCATTATTATATGATAAATCGTTTGACGTTTCGACTAGTAGACCGAGTTTCACGAGACGAATTTTCATCGGAGCTCAAAGGGTTGCAGTATTTTATCCGTGTGGAATCTGTCTTCCAAGAGGCAACCCAAAAAGCTCGTAAAAATCTAGTGGCACATATGTGACCCTCTACTAGTGTCTATGGGATAAACACTTTCAGGTGCCATTTTCGTCGTTCCTTTTCTATCAACGCTAGCTGACGATTACGGCCGCAGACCTATAACAGTGATCTGCTTATTTACAGCGTGAGCTTTATCGCAGCGCTTGAGCCTTTTTCATTTTTTTTCATTTTGATGCTTTGATGCATTTTGGTGCTGTCACTAGACAATTGCAGGTTTCTTTGCAATTTACTCGCGTCTGTTTCACCTAATTATTATATTTTTATATTGCTAAGACTGATCGTAGGAGCTTCAAGTGACGTGAGCATTCTTCAATATTTCTGCGAATTATCTTCTTGTCATTTTTTGCCTCCTACATTATCCAGCGAGGTGGGGCGTAGGGGTATCCTTACTGAAAAATACTTGCACTCTCTACCAACTTGAATGTGCCGGTTGTGGTCACTAGAGACAAAACGCAGAAATTACTCGGTCTCGGAGGACTCGGCTTTCGAAGGGAAACAGGTCCCGAAAATCACACTCTCTGGATGGGCGTGCGAGTAAATCTAGGGGAACAATGTAATATCAGTGTCAGTGAAAGTGGAAGAACACAGTCACTAGCGATCGTCGAGCAGGCTAGGCACATCATGTTAGTTAGGCGATGGCTGCTCGGTAATTGCAATCAACGTCTTAGCATTCTAGACGACTTCGAGTTGAGTAAATGTTCCGCGTGTGATGAGCTCTCTGAGCTACTCTGATTTGTCTTCCATCCACCTCTGACTCATTGATGAGCCCCGGGGCTTCATGGAAATAAAGTGGTTCGTGAGGCTGAGGCGAAACGAACCATCTTGTAATTCTTACATATTCAAAACAGTTTTCGTTTGCTTTTGTTTTTGTTATTGTGCCGTCAATGAGTC